>QNGE01004348.1:0-50801 GCA_008508345.1 Paragonimus westermani
CTAATCGACCTATCCTGATTGGTTTCGTGCATCAGTCTCGAAGTGGCGCATACAGATGATGACTATTCGGATCCCTTGATGCACTGAACCGAGCTTATTGTAAACGTTTGCTGTGGCATTTTTAATGTCCGGGACCGCGACTAATGTCAGTGCGTCCGCCGGCGTTGAGTGTTCGATTATTTATATACTTCTTACAGAATGTCGGTGACCACGTTCTCTATCCTAGCCTTTTCCTTCCTTATTTTCCTTCTTCCTCTTACATTGGAATTCTCGTTGTTAGTGATTGTGAACATTTCTCGAGAGTCGGTTTTGTTTCATCCTTAAAATTGTTTCCAATAATCTTGCCAAAAAATATGTAAAATACCACACGTCGTAATTTGTCTCCCATAATACTGACACGTGCTATGAAGCTACATTCGAGGGTGAACAAACGTTTGCTCGCTTAGCAGCCCATATATGTGGATAGATGAGTAGTAGATTGCAGAAAGGTTTCTGTAAATACATATAATATATATGCTTATGAGTGGAGGTAAAAATGGTTGGGTGATAAATATACACGTCTACCCATATTTACGTGGACTTCAGTCGATATAATCAGATATGAACATGTATATGCATGTAGATGAAACTATACAATTGTCACTATACAAATCAACGCAGTTACGTTCATTTTCTGTAAACCTACACATCTATGTCGAAAAATTCATAATTATCTGCCGTTTACGTGTACGCAAACTCCAGCATTAATTAACTTGCCAACGGACCTATCCAGCAGCCAATCAGAAAAATCGACCGAATTGACACTGTAACAGAACGACAAATGTATACACAGGACATCGATTGCAGACAGTCCCGACGCAATCTAAAGCCAGATAAAAGACGTAACGAAAAATTACAGCCTGTGTGTTAGCGATACAGAGACGAGGCGGTGGTCCGCACAACGCCAATGGCAACACGAAAATCTAAGTCTTAATAACAACGGGTTTCTTTAATCATTCCAAACAAGCAGTTAAGGGGGAATCGAATGTCACAGTTTTAGGGACGTTCACCTCGTATGAAACACACCGAGTAATAGGTAGGCGGGCGACCTGAAATAGATAACGAGACAGGGAATATCAGCGCAAAGTGCAAACAGCCGTCGCAACAGATTGTATACTGAAATTTACCCACAGGGAGTAGATGCTGTCGTTAATTTACCGTAAATATGTGGGTTTGGAATATCGTGGGAGTAATTGTGGACGGAATATTTAGGGAAGTATGAAATATGTCTATTGGACTGTGAGAATTTGTTTGTTTCAATGCGTAAACGATGTTTATCAAGGACGCCAGGGATTTGCGCTGAATTAACAGCGAATTATGTTTACGAGATAGCTGAAGTTTTGCGATCTGGTTGATAAAGAGAATAAATAAACGTGACCGTATGAGTTGTAGGCGATCTTTTGTAATACTTTTCATTCGATATTCCTTGAAATAGTTGCCGACAGCTGATAAGCTTGGGTCATTATGATCATCCCCACGTGCGATTGGAAAACACTGAAAATTGGAGGCGTCGTGGGTATGTAGATAAGGCCGCAGTTGATGACTTCTGAAGATAATGCGGGCGAAACCCGGCGTGATCTGCTTAGAGTAGATATTGCTCACCGTAATCGGCGTAAGCTGCTTTGGCCTTAATGTAACCAAAAAATAGGTAAATTACTTCAGTTACCTGATCACCAAGAAGAGGGAATTTCACGTGTTTTCGGGAAAGTGAAGAGGTTCAACGAGAATGGAGGTACTGTACTGCATGAAGCCAATCGGGGTTAACCGTTCGACTGTCAGTCTACGTCACGAACTATGGTTGGACCTATGGTTGGACACAATGACTTCTATGCTCAACGGTCAGCCTACCTGCACTCCCAGAGAGAACATCACGATACTGAAATATCGAAATAGGTTTACTAGATTTTTATATTATCATTATCTAGGATATTCTCTCAGAAATCAGGAAAGCTGCATGCTTTCGGTGCCGCTCCAGTAGAAGTCCTCCTCTTGCTGTGTATGCTGGTCTACAGTTAAACCGTATGTAACATGTTAAGTGGGGTATCACTTATGTTTGCTGTTGACGTCTGTGTAGTCATTTGCGAACACTTTCACTTGGACCCGCTTGCGTAAGAGAACAACGCGAAACTCATCTTCAGATGTATCGTCAATGAATAGTGAAGTTGCACGCGGTCTATGTTTTCGTTTCAACGTCGGAGTTTGAGGTCGATGCAACTGAACATGCATAGTTAATGATATCATAACTTACTTGGCGAGGGAGGTTGTAACTGCCCTGTGAAGAATGAGCAGTGTGATATGTCAGCATCATTCATGCACTCCGCATGGAAAGATAACTGGTCCTTATCGCACCGATAACTATTCGTAATAACGGGGTTACCACAATATCCACAGGGCACCCCCATGTCAACATTCTTCTCCCACCTTGGCTGTATTGCATTCCACGCTGGAAGAAGGGAGAAGTCTGTGTGTGGTAAGGTGCACTGCATCTCAAACTCCCGCATTAGCCACTCGCTGTGGGACCAAATTTTACTAATGGCAGTGGCTAAGTGATCTCTGGGATGAGTGCGCTTCTTTAGTCACACATTCGCATTCTCCAGACGGTTGTTTGTTCGATTCCCGAAATGAACAACATCCGACTGTGCATGGATGGCCCATTTTGGTTTTATATATAGCCAATTGCACAAGAGAGAGTTCATGAAGCTGGGGTCTGTTCGCCGGTTGATCGCAACATACCGGTTGAACCTGCGAAATGACTAGACAAAGGTGATCACTCACCCTTCGGAGTTATTGGAAGTAGCCATACCATGAAACAAATACCGGCTTCCGAAGGAATTCGTCTGAATGGTGACTATAAGGATTATTACATCAACTTACATGTTTCCTCACAGCATTCCGAACATGGAAGTAACATAACATTATGTCGCACTTAATGACCACTCGTGCTGCTCGCATTTGGGCCGCCATTTTATCCATCACAAACGTTCTGACACGTATGTGTTCCCCCATAACCTCCCGGAATGTCTCGAGCAAATGACGCAGGGATGCGTATTTAGCGCTTCATATATAGGCGTACATTACGAGTCGTCCACGGTCCATGCCGTCTGTAACGAGGAACTGATACAGCTTTTGGCTACAACGGGCAATGCGGTTGGTCACATGAGTGACATCAACGTTTACCACGTCAGGGAACCGTCAGGATAACTGCACTTGCTCTCTGCGTGCGAAACATGTGCGTGTACCAATTGTTGTCGTCTCTGATGACACGCAGCACGCCGTTTTTCTCTATGTGATCCAGAATTTGTGGCAGATTTTCTGCTACATTAGTGCGCACTAACCCGCTTACATATCACTGGCGGTTTTAAACGATGACGGATGTTGCAAATATCCATGGTAGTTATATACTTGCTATAAACATCCCCAGCATACTGTTTCAACTCAGCAGTTGGCGTGTTGTACTCGAAAATATGTCTCGAGTTGTTCACTTCACTGTCTGTGACCGACGAATCCTTGGATGTGCATCGCACAGCAAGGCAGTTATATCGTGGTTGTGCTTCAACGTGAAAGAGCTAAAAACCAACACGGTATTTCTCCTAATTACGTTGGGGCGTGATTGGCAGCATGTATCGCGGGAAATGTGCAATGAGAAGTATCTGACCTAAACTCACTAAACACGTCGTACTCCACTGCATTCGCTCTTACGTCGCCTGTGTTTAATACGGAGGAACGCCATCAAACAGGTAAACTCAATGGCAATCACACTCACATGATCATATTTCAAGCGTCCACTGCCTGATTTCTTGCTTAAACCAAGCACATACAGAACATTGTGATCCTTCATGTACCCATCTGAGCAACTTTTAAACTCGCTGAAGCTAGCAAATTCGCGATTCTCAAAGACATCTTTGAAGCTCTGCAAATAATCCAAAACCTAAAATGGAATATGAGATAACATCCCTCAAATATTAATCACACGCGAAAAAATTCTTCACAAGATACTACATTTATACCTTCACAATACCTACCATCGCTAATTTCGATCCCGGCGCCAAATAGAGGACAAACTGATTCACGGTCGACTAAAACAGATTTTTTAACTCTCCTGATGCTCTCTGTCATAGAAATCGATGACTTTCACATTCCTGGGAGACACCACGAAAATATCGTCCAGTGCTCAATGATTTCTCATTTTATCGCCGTCTAACGGCAGATTTCCCTCCCTGCGGGTAATTTTCATCAGGATTTGTGACCACGGAGCGTCACGTTTAAATGAAAGTCAGTAATATTTCAACCAGTCGAAACTGTCCGTTTAGTCGCAGATGAAATTATGTTCAACTGTCCCCGATAGACAAAACCCGTGTTAAAACAACCCTTCAAATTATCCTTTGTTTTGAGTGAACAACGCCAATCTTGGTATGCGGCCGGCACTGACCATGGATGTCGCTCCGAAGCTAAAACAGAAAATATAGTGGGGATCCTCGTTTTTCAAATATTTCCGGAAATATTGAAAACAAAATTTCAAATCAGGTACCCACAGTTCACCAACAGTAATGGTATAGTATTCAGAAGATAATTGAAAAACGCCCAAAATGTGCACAATATACCGGTTTGATGGTGAAAAATTCCATCATTGTTGCGGAGACAATCCGGTATATGCGCTAGCTCTGTTTTGAAAGTGCTAAAAGTGTGGTAATTCAGATTTTCTAGGTGGAAAACGGGATTCCCCAACTTGGGAATACCCCAATGTGACGATTTGGGTATATCGAGGAAATGGAAAAACACGGCCATCCGATGTTGGCATTGTACTTCAACAAGAATACTAACACATTTGGCAGTTAAACATGTATGACAACGTTACCGGCTTTCTTATCTCTGAGAGACTTATGCATTTTTCCTTTGTCTGCAGGATTTCGCTTGGATATTAGTTGGCCAAACGGTGTCCCAGAAGTGGTTACAAATGATGGATATTTCCACCTTCGGTGCATAATGAAAGGTGTAAAATAAACTGTAGTGGATCTAAACAGTATATGGAAACTCAGGTGTGAATAGAAAGTCGAAATCTGATGAAAAGGAAAACAACTAACTCACAATAGTTCGTGGAGGCACGTTGGTTTAGTTTTCCACTACACCAAATGAGGATTCTCACTGATACCACTTGTCAGGTGTTCCCCAGACAGTCTCGACGTCACGACCGAGATCATTCCGACAGATAGATTAATAAATAAATTTGCCGAACTAAACGGTTGATTCTGCCGAATTCTAAATATTACGAAGATTTGTACGCCACCGACACAGAACGCGAACAGAAAGCAGAACTCGCGAAGTCGGAAGTGTAATTTTTAAATTATCGATTAGACTGTGTACCGATTAACCTCATTCAAACATTATATGCACATGTGAGGTTGGACAAATTAAAATGCTTGAATAACAACAAGAAATATAAAGTAGAAAATAGTGTACGAAATGCTACAATACATTACCTCCCGTCACAGTTATTATTGTGTCACGCTCAACCAATGGTAACTTCCTGGCATTGATTTTGTTCAGTCCACTGCATTGTTCTCAAAGTGACTAAGACCGCGTGGCGTCCAAATAAAATACTGCACCGATTAACGCAAACTGCACGCAAACTTCTGAAGGCCCGTTTGTCAACCCCTCCCTCTCTGACGTTTTGGACGCTATTCAAACAATTCGATATTGAGAGATATTCCTATCGAAACTTCAGTGAAAGATGATGAAGGTGATAAATAACACGTATCTCAGAACGCTTCGAATACAAATTTTTCATCGTTCCCCGCACATGCTGGCTCTCAATATCGTTCACGATAAACGCCGAACGGGAGGAGTAGCCATCAATGTGGACGCGTACTTCATACCCAGGTGCCACTCATCGGTTAGGTTATCTAAACAGAGCAGCTGCTAGTGTGTACACATGTCACTTACTTTCACCTTGTTTACAGCAAACGGCTTCATACTCTGGACGACTCAGGAGCATAAATGTGCATAATAATGAACAGGAGTAAATCATATTATGTACAAAAATTATGTAATATAAAATGGAAATCCGTTTGACAGTCGCGTTCTCAAGATTTCCATTCTGTTGAATGATCTGCACGGAATTGACGCTCGTTTGACCTGAATATATCCCCTAAGCAATTATTTGCAACAGACATGTATTTTCCATGCTCTGCATATGAATCACTTCATTCTATGGACAGACGAAGTTTACCGAGCAGTTAACAGCCCAGTGTTTGCAATAAATTATTCCATTCAGGTCTCTGTGGGCTCACCAATCGTTCGTTGGCATTGAAGTGTTGGGCCGAAGGTGGATGACATATCCCATCAGGCTCGCTGGGAAAATTCTCCAGCATTTTCTGTTCTTATAACGCAGTAAAATGAGAACCTTTGCGGACGAGACGTACTAACAACTGCCAGTGTAATCAGTTGCAGGCGAAGACGTAAACCAGGTTGGTAATGAGAATACTTAATACTGGTAGTCTTTAAGCCACAGCGCAAACGGTCGCTCCAAAGAGTCAAGGTGAGTTCGTTCACACCAAAAGACCTCCTGCGGATGGGGGTTAGGCTGTAGCTGATTATATCTAGAAAGTGACCTAAAGCGCTGCTCGGCGAAGGGCCGCACGTTTTCGATGGTCCGCATGTGGACAACTGAACATTCGGCATCCGCAAAGTTAACCAAGTTGTTCGTAGTTTAACGCTCGAAATGAACTATGGTATCCAGCGCAAGGTGGGTCCACCACTCCTCCGCTTTAATTTTATCATGACATTTGGATGCGATTAACTCTGATAAACCCATCATTTCACGCACTTGCGCATGATGTCGAAGGATGGGAATCAGGGTGTCAGAATCTGGTTTCCTCCAAATAACAATGTTGAGCTATTACTGTTAAGAACGCCGCTTAACCAGTCTAACGCCAGTTTGAATTCTGAAGTCGAATGGGTGTTCCGTCTACGCACTCTTCTTCTCTGGTAGCTGCTATGCGGTTATGCCTGAGGCGCACTTAAGTCCAAATCTCTAGCACCCCTTAATTGTTACGTTGTGAGCAGTGAGTGAATCAATCAATAAAGCTTGTTTGCAGATCCGTCGTATTCTCACTGCGACTTCTGATTCATGGTAACATAAGGTTGGGAAAACTCTGGGCATACGAATTCAGCAACTAGCACTACAGTTGTATACAAAAATTACGATCCGTAGTGTAGTTCATCCATTTTACTTCTGCGGGAATGACACAAGACTGGTTGGAAGTGGGTCGGACTGGGGCACCGCGCAGTACGATTTCTTGAAAATCTGCTAATGAACAGGTCCAAAGAGGCCATATCCTCTCTAGTGCGCTCTGTTCGACGCCAAGGTATCTAAAGGATGCTCATGGGCGAGCAGTCTAACTAGCAACAAAGAAGCAAAAAGGGAATCGGATAATCGATTTATGAGTACGTTTAGTCCGCCTGCATAATTTTCCGCTGCTGCCTCAAAAGTACAACAAACATTGTGTCGTATGGAATCCACGATTTTTAACATATGTCCAGTGGCGTTTATTCCATTATATCCGGCCACAGTTCGTGCCCATTTGGAATACGGTGCCGAAGCTTAGCTGTCATATCCCAAAAAGAAAACCGCTATCCTCAAAAAGCTCGCCACACGCATGTGGTGGTGTGTGAGACGTGTATGCTATCAAGACAGCCTGAGGTAGCTGGACTTGTTATCGCTCGAACGACAGAGAGTGAGAAGGGATCTTACTGAACTGAATAACATTGTTCATCATGCTGACACATTCATGTAGTTTGTGTTGATCATGCGGCAGAACTGAGGTTTAGGGAGCTATATATCTACAAATGAGTAAACGACATCAAGATTGACCCTTCGCATTAACTTTTTTCTCCAATCAGCTAGTCATTTCATGGAATAAGTTGTCGGCAATGGTTGTGAAGTCCTCAAGCATAAAGGCATTTCCATCCATTTCATCCATTCCCTACTCTGTACTACGCTGAAGTATGGTTCCGGCTTTGCTCATACCGGCAACTGGGATTTCTGTGTCGCTGTTTTTTTATCTCAACCTTTAGATGATTGCTTGAAAGGATTGCACCGACAGAAAACATAGCATGGTGAATTTCTAGTCCACACCGGTAAAACATCAAGGTTTAGGGAGGCAATGGACTCCAATGAGTTCTGGATATGCACTCTGCGGCATGTAATTTTATCCAGAATTGGACTGCTGTGTCGGTAGCATGGGTGCTACGGATTGACTAAGGGTTGGATCCGTAGGTAGAGCTGGGTTCACCTAATTTTGTCTGACCGAACCCGATTAACGCTTATCTTTCAATAGCTGGCATTTGTAGGAATATCCAGAGGGAACGCTGCTTGAGCTCCCTTTCGTGGAAAACCTCGTTCTACGTCTGAATCACCGAGATGGCCTTGAAATTATGGCGCCTAGTGCTTCCTGCGAGTTTTCGTGATGTTTACACTGAGATGTGCTTTCCAAATTTATGACTGGGGCAAAGTTGGAAGGAGTAGTGCTGTTTTCCAGCTTTTAAAAGACTCGTCGTTAGAGTTAGATGATACCAAACCTTACGCGGAGGTAATTCCGTTGCTTTTAATACGCAAAATCGTGCATTGAGCTATGGTTTGGGACTCATCCATCCGGTCCGTCCTTGTTGTCAGACTGCCCATACATGTCCCTCAACAGCTACATTTCCAAATTCCCGAGATGTCTTGGGGCTATTTCGGAGAAAAACTTCGGCCACTCCTTGCCTTTCCTTCTCAAAGTTTTATCAATCGAGAAGGCACTATCTATTCAAGCTCACCCAACAAAGGTAAATCACTCTAAAATATTCAGTTTGCTCTTTGTCGCAAGTAGAACGAAGGTTTTCCTTGACGTTCAGTAGCTGGCGCATGTGGGTACTGCTTATTATTGAAATTATGCGAACTACCCCCATTAGTGTTTGCCTATCCACTGAATTTTCAGAGAAGCGGTTAACGGTGACATTAATGTCAGTTCAGGTTTTCTTAGTTCCCAGTACGGAGCCTGTATAATCCGACCACCACCAGTCAAGAGAAGAAACTTCATGCAGACTGACTTCACTCGTATGAGTGATTTCCTCCGTGGGGCAGACTGACCGTCACAGTGGGCGAACGGTGAACTGTGGTGGAGGCCAACGTACAGCAGACCGTCTAACTCTCTTCTCTCGTGTTCACCTCGTGCCCAACGTCATCTAGGCCATTGGTTTGATCGTGATCATGAAAGCTAATCCGGTTGAAGCACACCCTCCGGGACGCATTTCGTTTTGGATATCACGAACGCACATCTACTAGTAACAAGTGTACAGTTCACCTACGATCTCACTGATGTCTGTAAAATCACGGTAATTTTCAACGGTGCAGATGTCGAGCGAAAAGTCTCTTTTTGCCACTAGCAAGCCTCTGTTCGGACATAATGCATAAGTCTCTTCTCCGAAACAGCGCAGCTGTGCCCAACTATCCCCTTGCGGAAACTTTCCAACGCTCTGTCAAAGTGATGACGGTTTATCGGCCCTGCAAGACCACTGACATAACTCTGTTCTACAATGGAGTACTTAGAACGAACACATGTTGGAAGTGATCCAACAAAATAAAACCCGGTCAATGATCATTCTCGACAGTCGATCGACAATGAAAAGCCAAAACTCAGCGCCTTCACCCTGTATATTATTACCGACCCTGGAAAATAGAATATGCAGAGAGATACGTCAAGCTAGCGAGTCACGGAGCGAGTCGTGTTGTAGTCCCGAGCCGGATGTTACAAAATGGGTAGCTTGACTAAAACAAAAGCAGGTGCAAAACCTAAATCATCGAAAATGTACAGATGAACGCGACTATCAAAATATTATTTATTATGGTCGCTACGTAGCTCTCCCCCAGAAGGCTAGCAAGTATTATACAAGCCGTTATTGCAGAGAGGGAGGAAAAATCACATATCGTGTCTTTTTGACTGATCACAGTTACAGGGTGACACACGCAAACGATGATTGCACGTGATAGGGAATGTCAAAGTTCGGGGGGTGGAGGGGGGTCGGTCCAAAATAGTTGTTGCGTCGGTATGGTTCATTTATTTGTTATTTAGTCTTCGGTGCGTTTCTTGTCTATCGCAGCGGGTTGCCCAACCCTAACAACTCTTGAGAGTAAAGGGGGTAGGTTTGTCCAGCGCTGTACGATAGATAGATGGGAGTTATCTCTCCACACACCATGTACGGATCGTCTGGAAGAGAGAGAAAACGCGGTGAAGTACCCACAGGACAGACGGAAAAGGATAACACACCATGTCAACGTATCCGGTGGACTAAACAATTTCACAGTCGACGTTTCATAGACACTGTAACTTTGCTTGTCACTGCCTTTGGTTTTCTCTTCCTTTTTTGTTATCCTGTCTACAGTTGATAGACTCAAAAAAATAAATAGTTTATTATGCGAATGAACCTGGTCCCAAACACTGCCGTTTCGTTTGTGGACTTCACAATTCATCCGAAAACTGCCAAAAGCGCAATAATCAAAATCGTTTCTTCGATTTGTGTGTGCACAACAATATTCAAAAATCTGGAAATGAGCATATTGACACTTAACTCTTGAATTATGAAACTTTCTTTAATTTTTCTTTTTTTGCATCAAACTTAATATTGGTAAGTTTACACACCCCATAGCTCAGAGGAGCAGGTTAACGATTCAATGAATACGAATGGTGACCCTTTTATGTTGGAAAAACCTCACTTCCAAAAATTAGAAATATTAACATACTCTGCAAGTCGTACGGGCTTGCGCAGCTCCCTACCAAGACGATTATGCCCAGTGGTGGCGGGATCGGTGTTGCGGGGTATGANGTCTAATAAACGGTTCGTGCCAGAAACAGATGAATGAATGTTGGGATGCCTGATCTCGTGCGGGAATAACCTATTGATGAATGATGTAGCAAGCGTTAGTGGTTCGAGCCGTGAGAACGTTTATTCCAAGGTGTTTACCGTGCTGCTTACGACTGTAGGAGCTACACAGTTGGAAAGATGTCTGATAGATGGTCAACGAAACCAGAGCTGCCAGGTTTGTTGACCCGTGAATATTAAACTAGGTCAGATGCTGAGTGTGCATTGCATTGAGGAGGCGTAGCTGCAGGGTTTGGTGCACCGTTTGGCCCGGCTACCGAAACATTTGTGGTACCAACAGTCAGTTTTTGACTGCGGTATATGGTGCATGGGTGATATACTCGGTCGAAGACCTGAAGAACGGCTTGAAGAAAGTTAGCTCAAGCCACGTCGCGAAGCTGCGATTTCTGCTCTTAGAGCCTCAATGTCTGGTAAACCACCTTGTCGGGACCACGCGTGCCTACGTAGAGTAGATTGTGGTACACTCAAGCAATCAAGTAGTTGCTGGAAAGGCTCCATTAATTGATAATCTATTTTCGCTGTCTCGGCAAGAGCTTGTGAACAAGAAACGGAAACTGTTGCTTGCGTGTCTTCTGGCAATCTTCAAAGCCAGAGTTCCCGGAGGGCTTCGTCCATGTGAGAGTTGCCGATGAGTTGCTGCATTTGCGCTAGCAGCTTTGTAGGGCGTTTGCCATCTAGCTTGAGGTCGTGGAAAGGTTTCTGTACTCGGGTCTTTTCGGTGGGTGTCGCCCAGTTAACGACTGCTTTTTTTATATAGAAAAAAGGTCTCCTACTTGTGCTACACCGATTGGTTTACTCTAACATCGCGAAGCTGCGAGGTAACTTCGCTCGGAAGCTTGACTAACAACTGACAGAACCTTGTTTGATCAAACAAAATTCAGTTGTTGAAAAATTCTGCTTATAAGTAACCAAACCAAAGAGGGTCATTTTCAAGGAACTAAGGGACCGCTAGAGCATTAGTGCCAACGCGGGGGCTGTCAATGTGCTTAGATAGTACTTTGGGCATTGGGTAGTGATTACGCGGTTCAGATATCAATAACAATTAATTACGCCGAATTGAGGAAATATATGAATGCTTATATGCCGGATGTACACGAACAGAGGAAAGCAACTGACCACGTGTATGTCAATAAAGACAATATGTATGCAAATATGCATAGGAACGAACTCACCAAGACACAAGAGACGACTGTAGCGGAACGTTCGAAATTTACGAGCTCACCATTTGTTGGAAGTGATCCAACAAAATAAAACCCCGTCAGTGATCACTATCGACAGTCGATCGACAATGAAAAGCCAAAACTCAGCGCCTTGACCCCGTGCATTATTACCGACCCTGGAAAATAGAATATGCAGAGAGATACGCCAAGCTAGCGAGTCACGGGGCGAGTTGTGCTGTAGCCCCGGGCCGGATGTTACAAAATGGGTAGCTTGACTAAAACAAAAGCAGGTGCAAAACCTAAATCACCGAAAATGTACAGATGAACGCGACTATCAAAATATTATTTATTATAGTCGCTACACACAGCTATCGTCCAATGTAATTATCATTTATTCCTAAAGTGATGAGGAGTATACGCGATGACTGCGCCAGACAGCATCCAGAGTGCAGTGGACTATTGACGCTCAGGGTCGTTCATATGCCGCTATTTTACTTGCCGCTACGGATCACTGGACTGAGGCGGCCGATGATGGCTTTGGCGTCGACGCACCATTCTCGGACTTTGCTAAAACTTTTGAGAGGTTAAACCACGCGACACTGTTTCCTAGGCTATCAGTTTTCGGTATCCGAAGTGGCGCCGTAGGTTTGTTCACCGCTGCCTTGAGAACAGGCACTTCCGCGTGAGCGTTAATACAGTATTCTGATAGAGATGGCGTCCCCCTGCAGGAGTACCACAGGAGTCCATACTCGAGCCACTGCTATTTATCCTGTTCTGTAACGACCACCCAAACATTGTTGGCTTCCCGTCGCATTTTTACACCGATGACCAAACTTTGGGGAATCCTAAGCTCACCTGAGGTCCAGTTCGTTCTTAAAAATGACCTCAGCTCCCTAAGTGCGTGGGCGCGAGAAACCTATTTCCACTGTGCCGGTCTAGATTTAAGGTCCTGCATATCCGGTACGATTCCTCTCACTTACACTATACGCGCGCCTTCTCGCTGTTGAATCTGAGAAAAATCTGAATACCATTGTCACGATGGATTTTTTCGCCGGACCGCAATAAGAGTCAATGGCCCGAAGAACTAACGCCACATCGTGCCTTCCCACAGGGACCCCGTGGACCTCGTACCCTGCCCTCATTATTATTTACAGGTCATACTTCCATCCTTTGCTCAAGATGAACACCCAAGCGTGTGCCCCCTACCTCGTCAAAGACTTCTTCAGACGTGGATCCATCTAACACCGTGTAACAAAGCGAGACAAAAACCTGCACAGCCAGCCCCTCACCACGAGGCTTATCCGTCTTCAAGCATTTCCATTAATATACAGACGATTGGGGGGGTCCTCATTCGGACGTGTGCCCTAAAGGATCCTATCCATCCCGATTACAGCTCAATGCTGAGGCACACACCACTGGTCCCGTGGTCAGGCTAAATTTAGGTTATCAAGGAAGCCAGCTGCTTTGTCAACACAACGTTTCCTCTATAACATTTTTCCCACTGGAACGCTCTTCCTTGAAACGTAATGGATGCCCCACCTGTGCCGTCATTTTAGCGGAAACTGAATTTGCGCCTGCGTAAAGTCTACCAGCCCTACTCCGCTTACTGCGAGATTTAGTAGACTGACGCTACCGACTGGGGAACCCCTGGGAACTAGTTTAGTTCCTCTGCTGCCACCGATTATGTATGTATGGTGGCTTGACTGTTGAATAACTGGAGTAGTGGTACGCAGGTAGGCCATTTTATTTTATTGTTCAATATCAGATGTTCGTCTCCTCGTTGCGAACGTACTCCTAAGCCTTTATTTAAGTAAGTTCGAGAACAAATTGGTAGTCTCACGGTGACTCCTCCAACCGAGGCTGTCCATACTGAAGGGTTCTGCCTGTGGTGACGTCATGCGGTGGAGGGAAACTACCCCTTGTACCCAACCTCTAGACTCTGTCATCAGCGAGCAAGACATCACAAAGTTCTCCAAAATATCCTGACGTGGGATTCAAGAAGACCTCGGATCCACTCACTGTCCAACCTACCGTTGATCATTGAATTCATCCATTTGCTTAGTCAGCTCTTACAACCAAACGCGGATTCAAATAAAACATCTACACTCCAAGTCGTTAGAAGGAAGAGAACAAACAGCTTCCGTGGCACATGGTCAGATTGAGCCAATCACATGATCTACATTACCACTAGAGGCTCAACAACTTTTCTTGATGAAGGCTTGGAACATCAGGTAGGAAGTTGTGGTGTCAAAGGTGGAAAATGCACATATACCTTCAAGCTTAGTACGGTGGCAACTTCAAGGGAGCTATCAGCAATAAAAGGAAGACACGGAAGAACTGCAGCCACTTTGAGTAGACTAGTACTTCCGGAAACATATTGTGCCTACGTTTATCTAAGGGACCAGTGTTAGTGGTGTATTTCACGATCTTCGTTCGAACGGATTCCGCCACATATTGCGATCTACATATTGCAGGAGTGAGCATTGCAAAATATGTGTAAAATCGTCACTTACGGGAATTGTTCTGTCCAAATGTGGAAGAAATCCAAACTACCAAAGTAGTATTAATTTGATGGACGGTTTCTTTTGCACACCCAGCTTTCGCCATCAAGGACCGCCTACCTCTTCCTCTCATCTCGCACTGCGTGTACCACTATTCGTGTGGGTGCAGTTCCACTTACACAGTAGTAAAGGAGAGGCGGCTGCAGGTCAGGTGACATAGCATTTGCCTAAGTGGATGTGCAACCCCGTCAGCCAACCAGCTGGAATTTGTGCGGATGAGGCCAAGGGTCATCTACACAGGACACGCGTCACAAGTTCGAGACAAAGCACGGCATTGATAATCCGTCGTCATTCTCAGTCATTTTTACGCACTACAATAAGAACTTATTCCAATTTGTCGGTGCAGCTGATATCGAACGACTGAGGCCACCGTTGTTTGCGTAAAAGGAAATGTTCAGTAAATTAACACTACCTTGGTAAGACTCGTGGACTTCTGTACACCTGAAGAGAACACTTCGTAAGTAATGATTTTACTCATAGTTTACCGTTTTTGTTTCAGCGGTATGTACTTGATAGGATGCAGCGAAATCCGTTGAAACAAAGATCAGGCGATATACCACTACTAGCTCTTCTTTTCAAGTTTGTTTCGGTGAGAGCTTGTTTCATCTACCTAGAAACTTTCATAATCGTTTGCTACGGTAGAAAATGCCACTTATCTTGTCGGCTTGCTCTACGCGTTGACCAGTGTTTGAAAAAGTCCATATCTTCAACTATAACTTTTTCTAACTTCAGCAGGTAACCCCCGAGGTTTTGGTTGTAACTTTTTACAAAAGGGTTGTACTTAGTTAATTTTACCCTGATATTGGCCACGCGTGTGCCTGTCAGCGATTTGCCTTCATTCGGCCTCACCAGATATCGACTCTAATTTTTTATTCATTTTGATTTCCTTTATTTTGCGCTAACAATCCTTAATAATCCTGGCCATTGTTATTGTGAGCGACAACTCGAGCCATAGTATTATCAAGTCCAGCTCATGCTCACTTCTGTTTGAACCATTTACGTCTCCATAATTTTTGATGCTGTATGACTTGTAAGGTCGCATGTTAGCAAGTTGTCAGGATCTCCTTACCCAGATAGGATCAGTCGCGGCTCCCAAGCTCACTGGTGGTTGTATGATCGTTGGTCGCGCGTTGTTATTGTAGTTATCACGAGTTGTACATATGTATGTCTGACGTAGTTGCACGAAATGTTAGATCATCTCACAACCATTCCCTTTAAGCCTCTACGTTTGAACTAACAGACATAGTTTTGTTAGTTGGCGGTGTTCACTACTAAAGAGGACAACGTTTTTGATTCAGCCGTGTAACTATGTTTCGGTTGCTACACTGCTTCTATTCCAAACTTTCAAGTCATATCGGATACACTTCATGATTATCTGCAGCAGTTTGGTTTGGAGATAAACAGCTAACCTACCACGTTTGTGAAATTCTACATGCTATACTATTTGGGTCATTTTCCCCGTTATGTATCTGCTGACGAATACACCTGTGAACGTATGTTTAGTAAAAGTTCTTGAAACCCACAATCGCTTCCTTACCTTCTTATGGAAATATGGTTGTGTGGCTTTTTTCACTTTCTTTCGTGATTAGTGTCCATCACTGGTGTGCTGCTGCTAGCATCTGTTTATTTTTCCCGAATGCTTGTTTTCATTGTCTTCCTCAGCGCTGGACCTTTATGTTGTGCTGACATTACATTTTCAGTTCCATGGTATCGGATTTGAGGCAATCCTCGGGTGACAGTTGAAAACCTACATAGTCACTAGAACGATAGAGAGGCTTGGTTGTACTCTTCCCCCCGGACCAGAAGTTCCACGATTTAATTATCCTCTGGCTGTCGATGTTAATGACGCTGATAATGTTGCCCAACCAATGTTTATTTGACTCGGTTTATCGACCTGCACTTTTAGAGTGGTTTAGCTACAAGAATGTGCTGACAGAAAGCTGTCAAACACATTTGAACTAAAATTAGTATCCGTCAAAGTTGTTTTCTTTCACCATTTTCGTCCGAACTATAACAAATTCACACCTGTTATAGCTGTTATGGGGCCTTATGATTTTATGGCAGTCGTGTATTGTTGTCATTCACTAGTACATTGTCGTCAGTTTGGTAGTGTTCGGTTTACCTGTTTACTTAAGCTCCCTGTTGGTATTTTGTGACACTTGTTTGCTCACGAATATATTTTTACATAACCAACGTTTCAATCTGCCTGAAAATGAAAAGGATTGGTGCATTTCTACTGTAATCAAGTCCTGTTATAGTAATGGCGCCTCAGAAGGGTACGTTCTTCACAGACACAACTTGTTTTACAACCTGACAATGTAACTGAATGCAGCTCTATTACATTTAGCCTCCGGACCTATTTTGTTATTTGGACGTGCTCAGGCTTACCCACTGCTTTGGTTTTCTAGGCTGTGCCGTTTAGGGCTTCGGTCTTACTGGGCACGACCTGTCAGACAGGTCGCTGATGAGCAGTCATGTTCATAGGGTCGCATACCGCGTCACTGGCTGCATAGGAGTGCGTAGGTGATGAGACACGATTCTGTAAGCATACGGAATGGTTATTTCTATGGTTACGGCACTGTTGTCTACCATGTAAGGAAGAAGAGGTTATAAAAGATCGCCCAATGGTTAATCCTGACTGACGGCGTACAATCCAGTACGGTCTAAAATTTCTCGGTGTCATCCACTGCTTGGTGTAGCTCCTGATACATTTAATTTACACAACGGTAACCTGAATCCAGCCTCATTGCGCTAATCGTTGTGACCTCGGGTTAGGTAGGTTTGTCAGTCATGCTCCTTAATCATTGGCCTTAGGTGCAGTTCCTCAAGTGCAATCTATTTCTTATATTGCATTTCAGAATGTTGAGCCAAGGGACTTCAGTCCATATCTCGCGTTGCATTAACAGCTGAGAATTATCAGAAGGTATTTACCTCCCAACGGTGACATTATTCACTCCTTACCGACTTCCAATCCTGTTGTACCTGGCCTGGAACTCATTACGTGAATTCTCTCCACTATATCATCCACATTCTTTTGGGCTCAGTTCTAGATGTCCGTTAATCCAAGTGCTTCTCCCATAAAGTCTGGTGACGCCGAAGGTGAATCTCGTCAGGCCGAAATAGGATCGCATTGCATTCTGGAATAGAGAAGTGCTTGCTCAATTGGATCCCAGCAAACTGTCAGACCTGGTACATCTGTTAGATTTTGTGTTCGTTGTATTGGCTTACACTCAGCTGGACATTTCGGATGTTGCCAAGAATGCTATACGTAACGCCTTCATCAGCCTTCTGAAGCATACCAAACATTCATAGATAATCGTATCTGCGCTCTGTGTGAATATTAAACTTAATCTTATCACCCCAGAAGCAAAGCGTCTGAATGGTGTGTCTAGCGTCCGAGCACAACTCACTTATGTACACCTTGTGGACTCACTTCAAGTGTCGCTGTTCAACACGAAGTATTGCTTCGTACAGAGAAAGTTCTGTGTATCTCAGCCATAAACAGAGATAGTTCATGTAACAGTCCGTTGCGGTTGATATCACCCTGTTTAGGCCTGTTGTACACCTTGGTGGCACACCCTGACCCGGATCATAGTTTCATTCCAGCACATTTTATGTCCTCTTTTAGGTCATGAGCTCTTAAATCTAAGACCGTTAGCCGAAACCTGAATGAAGAGTATGTGAGTAACATTTATCAGGTGTCATTGGCAAACAGTTTTCTCACATCAAATCAGGTCAGAAGGTTTTTCAAACATTGAGAACAAATTGCAGCAACCATAAACGCTTTCTGGGCTGAAGTGTATTCCGACGGAGCTATGCAGATATGGTGGAGGTGGATTTCTTCCATGTCTATGGATCTTGTAATCGAGCGTCTCTCGATTTCATGTGGTTACGCATATGCCACCGACTGTCGAGGACTTGGAAGTGGATTAACTGAAAACTTTTGCACACACCGTAATCATCACTTGGTTGAACGATGGTACAGGGTGTGGCGGGGCCTCTTATCTGGAAATAAAAGCATACTATTCTTTCCGACTGATTTGTGTTAGCTGGACTGTATATTTGGAGGTGGGCCTGCTTGTCAACAGCCAGTCACGCTGATTTGACAAATAGACTGATTATTTTAAGCACTAGGCTGGTTGGCAACGGGTCCCGATGGAACAGTTATTGTGTTTCTGACGGCCAGCCGTCAGAAGCAGACGTGGCTCTGGAGGCTTATTTGTTGTAGTGTAGCAGGTCTCAGTCCGGATGTACATTCCCAAAGATGGTGGCAATCACCAACACCTTTGGGTGGTTTGAGAGATTAAAAAGGTACTTTGTGAATGTTCGTTTTCAAGACGGTATCCACAGTTTATCAATCACAAGCATCAGTAATAGCTCTGTCTTTTGAGTCCCTCACTGGTTTAGTATGGTGCTGATTCGCTAAACTGGGAGAAAATCAAGTTCGTGAAGAACAGACAGGATTCCTATCTACTCCAGGTTGGACTGACCGCATTTTATCTCACGACAGCTCCTGGGATATTAAAACTCTTACGGGTCACCAGCAATCCTGATGTTTTCCGACCAAAAGTTATCTTCTAATCGGTTGGTCTTAAAGTCTTCTAGAAGTGTCTTCTTTGTACAGGAGCCCCAGAGTATTGTGACCCATTAGGGTCATTCTGTACTCATCTGGGGGCAGTGTGTAAGTTTATAGACAATTGTCTCGGGTTCAGCAAGTTTCCGATCTCTCCCCGTTCAAAATTGCCATAGACGGCATTCAGTAAGGCGTGATAACCATCCGGTTGCAACCGAATCTGGTATTTAAACCAACAAAAAATCACTAAAAAACGTGTTTAAAAAATACTGACAAAATAACAGGCGGATTCTTTTACACGTAACCACTGACTTTACAATAAGTATACTGCGGCTAAAATCTCTCGAAGGCCCTTTCCCACCATAGTGAGTTTTTTCGTAGCTTTTGAAGTAATGGTTCTTCTGTTTTGTAGGTTATGTTAAATTTGCGAAGTTCCCAGTTTATTGGTTCAGCTGGTAATCCCGCTGATTGTTACAATCGACTGTTGTTTATTTGACTGCCTTGGATAGTTATTACTGATATATATATATATATATATATATATATATATATATATCGTTCACTACTCAATGTGCGCCTCTTGAATACTATATATATATATATGTAGTATTCAAGAGGCGCACATTGAGTAGTGAACGATTTAGTGTGATATTTCAAGTCTGCATTAGGATCCGTTATCAAGTACGAATGACACGACTTATTGTTTGCCTCTTGGCATCTATATCAGCCATCTGTCTTCACTCTTTAAACGCTTACACAGATATTCCATTGAGCAACACTTGCATATACACAAGTACGCTCGATGGGTCCTTAGCCACTTGCTGCTTTGTTTAAGCACGTATTCATTACTAGTGCATTACCACATCGCTACTTTCCATCTGTTGATGCATGGTCACTTTGCGCCCTTTTGTATTTGACACAACTCATGTGTTTGGGTTTCCTGGAGAGCCTGCGGCTGAGATATCTGTCGACAATTGTCTTCACACTGTCATAGAGAAGTTACCGACTGAGGGAATTTGGGAATGTTTACGTGTGTCTTGTTCCACACTGCATAGTCACGAAATAAGTGTCGTTGGACTCTTCATGGGCTTACTTGGAAGTGGACTGAGGCAGCCAATAGCAACAAGAGTATGGGTGAGGTAGAGTGGAGGTAAATAGTGACGTAACTAAATGACAGTATAACAATCCAGCCAGCCTATGAAGAATTCTTCCGGCACACTTCAATATATAACGAAAAACAGCTTATTGATGGTAACAGTTATAAACGAAACTTTGCTCTGATGATCCCATTATCTGAATACTATGCTTGATGCACCAAATGTCTGCGTCTAGCTTTCTTTTCATTCTGTCTACGGACAACAAAGTCGCAACAAGCCTCAATAGTATGCTCTGGATTGGGCACGCCAGTTCGCTAGATATTTGTACGCCTCAGTCCACACGGTTCATTTAATGCAATGACCGTACCGCTTATACCCGTCGACGTCTTATCGACTTACAAGGTGGGATTTTTGTCACTTCACGTCTTTCGTGTCCAAGCTTCTACAGACCACGCGCCTCATGCATTACTAGGCTCGTGGATTTAAACAGTTCGCTTGGGTCCTCGGTGGCCATGTTAACTGACTGGCGTAATGTGTGAAGCGAGCAAATAATTTCGCATAGGAAGTTGAACACCACCAGTTGTTTGGTGGGATTGTGATAGTGGTGCTGGTGATGTTTGTACACTGAGCGTCGAGCCAAATAAGTCGTAAACACTTTTTTCGCCACATCTTAGATTAACTGCTCAAATGCTATTCCGACTTAGTGGAAGATAGAGGTTTGCTTGGCTATCGTATAAATTCGCCTGCGATATGCCTACTATCTTTGGTCTCAACCTGATCTTTCTCTTTTATTTTTGTTTGCTTGATGTTAGTACTGGAGTTTAGCACGAACATATCTTCATCAACGGTCGACTGTTCACTTGGAAGAATCTGTATTCTCTGCATAAACTTATCAAAATACCACTCATGACAACACTCAACAAGACGCCCTAGATCAGATGACCTCATTGATCCCTATCAAACATGACGAACACTTCAGACAGTGGCACATGGATGTCTACTTTACTTTCAACGTGCAAATGCAGCAGTTACGTCGATGCAGCCTTCAAGTTTATAGATGTCACGACACCTTAACATTTATAAGTTATCCTAACGACATGCACGGCAAAATTTTGGTTACACCTTTAATCCTTAGAATCTTCTACTACTTAGACAGTATCCACCTCTCACAGGGTCCAAAGTTTCTCAAGGCGGCGAGTTTCGGCCCGACGAGCTGAAAGTGTGATTAACGTGATCGTTTGTCTTATCAAAAACTATCCTCTGCCGATATACAAACGTGAGCGCTTCCTTTAAGCTGCTGTTCTGGGTTCCTCATTGTTACAGTGTCTTCCTCTCTCATTGCTTGGTTTGGTTCAGTTGTCTGTGAAGACAAGGACAGGCACTAGAACGATACAATGAGATCCACAATAGAACCATGTGCAGATCTCGTCTTATTATCATTTCTAACTCGGTTGTCTGCTTTCTGATATTTGTTTCAATTTTTGCATGAGGAATTCTGAACTAATCTTCAACCTCTGTTCCCCTCCCCTTCCCAACTGAGGGCTGTTCTTGCTTCTTCTAGGCCCAGGACCCATTACCCTCCGCACTTGTTCGTCCGCATTCTAACCGGAAATGGACACAACATGGGTGCATCTAATTGTTTTAGGGTTATGCTGCACACTGATTCCATAACTGTTCTGACTGATTGAAGCTTTACTTATCCCACCTCCCAAACCCAGTTTGCGTATTTTTGAGAAGAATTCACAGTAACACTGGCACTGTCCGTACTTTGGCTGATTTCAATTATATGGCTTACAACTTGATTTCTTTATCCATTCTGTTGTGCTACCATAATTTGTTCATTTTGTCACCAGTTTGATGATATGTGATTGTGGTTGAAGAGAGTGCTATGGATAACGTCATCTTACAGTCTTCGTCTTATGGTCTGTGTGTTAGGGTAACCATTTGTTTTGAATTATTGTTGGGTTCCGAAATTAGTATATTTTTATATGCGCTAGTGCGGACCTCATCCATTGTTTCATGCGTTCCTCTCTCTTTTCCCTTCCCCCTCCGAAGGAACATGCACAGCTGCTTCACGCTCGGCGACCGGATTTGTACAAAGATGCAAATCACAAACCGGAGCTAGCTATCGCGCTTACCCCATTCGAAGCTCTTTTGGGCTTTCGTTCGCCGAAGCATATTGCAAGTTTTGTGCAGGGTGAGCCAATGGGGTGTACTGCACCGTAGCACTGTTTGTTGCCATCGATGTTTTTTGGGCGAATCTGTCGAAAGTACTTACACTATTAATTCGCACATATTAATCACACCCAGTAAGCTTATGGTAAGAATGGCAAATAATGCTGTTCTTTTACGCTCTGTGATACTGTAACATACTGTAACATATCCGATGACTTGCGGCTAATGGTGTTTTATTTACCACCTATTAACGGCGACGCTTGTTTATTTCTTATTGTTTTACGTTGCACTTATTAATTAATGTCTTTTTGTGGACCGCTGTCAAGATCGGCAGAAGTCCGACCCGTGCTAGCCACGGATACGTCTCCAAGCTGAAAATGTGTGTAAATGAAGGTATGATGCATTGCTCGTTATGTCTTGTGTAAGTGGAATGTCTACAGTAAGCATCAACGATTCAGGTCCAGTGGGATCTTCAAAAACAGTACATTCCTATTTCAGCAGGTGTAGGCTATCTTGTTCTAGTCTCATGGTTTACCGTTCCTTCGTCACTGAATGCTGTTTATATTACTCACTGTAAACCAAACTAGCTAACAACCGTCTGGCGCTGTGTTGTTTGTGCGGCCAGCGTCTGTCTCCGTTCTGAACTTAATCGGTGGCTGAGGACGCCTTATTGCGTATTCTCTGTTCGCGTGAGTTCTGTGTTTCCGGGGTTCTCCATACAAAACCCCGCGAACTGCCAGGTTCAGAATGTGCTGTTCTGTTGCTCTGTTGATTGTAGGGCTACGGTAATATACCGGTGAAGGTGCATGCGACAAATGTGCATATACCTACTGTGTTTCCAAAGCGTATGGTAAACCGCATAAGTTTCTGTCGGCTACGTTAAGTGAGTTGCGTTGCCTATTGACCTCTACCTCAGCGTTCGTTCGTTATGGAAACAATATAGCTTAGAAATGTCGACTGACAGGGGTTTGCCTGATATAATGTACCGGATTTCCAGACGGAAACCCACATGGTAATCCTCACTAGTTTATTAAACGAAAACAAAATATTCAGGCATCATGTTACTACTGACATCCCCCCCCCCGTAAAATCGGTAGACAGCAGTTGCCACATAGGAAATCTCGTAATCACTCACATCTGTGATTGAAAAATTTTTCTGACGTTGCAGCGTTTCGAAGTTAGTGGCTAGTATGTGCTTGGACGATTATCAACTTTTCTAATTATTTTTGAAGCAAAATTTGGTTGGAATCAACGAAAACCACTCGTCTCTGCGCGTTGTACTCTATCATCTAATCACCGAAGTCATCGTGGTATCCGCCAGGTGTCTCATTTGGGCTCGGCAATCTACCCCCCTCTGTGTCACAAACTCCATCAAATTAGACAGTGAAATCTTCCCCAGCGAATAACGCTAGGATCCACCAACACCATTGTTGAGTGGTTAAACTACATAGCCCCGAAGTAACGAAATGGATTGCTTCATAGTTTAACTGATATACCACATGTTGTTCAGAAGTGTGCAATTTCTGCCACTATTTCGAATCCAACTAAGTCCGAGTTTGTCCCCAACCGTACCCCTTTTACGGTTGCGAGTCCGCAACACTAATTATCAATACTAAAAGGATCCTGAACATAAGCTCCAACGAGGTCTGTACTATCCTCCCTTGTTTAACCGCCACTCTTCGCATTCTAACAAAAAGTAACCATATGGAAACGATGAGAAGCATAGGTGTGATCTAATCTTGGAATAACTGAACCTTTGTCGCTACTCTTTTATGGTAAGATAGATATCTTCCATTTACCGTATGAAATATGCAGCCTCTATTATTTTCTAACAGAAGTCAGTCAACAGACTTTTATTTTGATTGGTAACAAGTACGAAGTCTGTTAATGTGACCAGTAACTGTACCTGATCAAAGAGTTTCGATATAGTATTAGAATTTATGCTGTCACTCGAGCCTGTTTTACGGATCGTGGTGTTTCAGCGACAACCGACGACTGCGACAAGTCGGCCGCGGCTATGCAGTTTGTAAGTCCGTCGCTGCTTCGTTTCAGTCAGCTTTAACAAATTCAGGTCGCGTCATTTGATCCGACAAATCCATGCGTTTGAACAATATGACGGAAACCACCATACAGCTGGGTGTTTGTGGGAAGTGGTATGGATTCAGAACCGTTAATAAATGTTGACTTCATGTTAATCCGTGTCGTTCTGTAAAATCCCTTAGTAGCGCAAGATTTCACTTCCATTAGTTGGTCTCAATGGGCTCAGTCAGGCAATCATCGCAATTTCGTACCTATGTGGCAAATTTCGAACGGTGTCCGTACCGGCAGTATAGTGCTAGTCAAAAGGAATATAGCGGAAACGTTACTTAGTGTCATCGACAACTGATTGAGCAGGACGACTTATCGATTTTGTCTTCTAGTTTATGCATCGAACTCTGCGGACCATATTTCATTCTCACGGTACGCACAGTAGAACTCAACATTAAATCACTTAAACCGGGCAGGGTTTCGTGCATGTTCAGCTACCAAAAGACGACATTCTAAATGCTCTATTTTGGAAATACACGATGACCAGTAGTTTGAGTTTTCTGAACCCATTATCCTCTCTGACTCCACAACTAGAGTTCAAATAGAGTTAGCAAGTGACTATAGACAGTGCTAGTCTCTTGTCAACTAACACGGAGAAACACACTAATCTCATGAACGTTCCTAAGGCTACCTGTTTTCTGGTGCTCCAGTCTGACATTCACCTTAATCACCGTTTCTGTAACTATAACGTGATCAATCGATCCCACTAGTACTGTCCATGGGCTGTGTGGGATAGGACACTGTACTGACTAATGTTGGAAATTGCTATTTAATTCCGTCGGCGAAGGCATTGGTAATACACACCGCTAAGTGGCTCATGAATGTGCGCTTATGTGTGTGAAGACAGAGAAAGAAGGCTTCTTTCGCGGAAATAATGGATAGCGAGATGTAACAAGGGATACAGTGAGAGAAAGTCCATTCTGTCCATTCCAGCGACGGAACTCATTAATAAAGACCAATCGAAGATGGACTGTAATTAATCACGTTAACGCGTTAAGTTTTCATTTTAGGTGTGGCAGCAAAGCATTATTCTGCATTTTTCATTGGATGCGGCACGAACATAGTGCGAGAAAACAGGGTACATCACTAACGATGACTGTATATGAGACAAAGCGGTGCGCCTTCATCAACACGAACAGATGATACTACTTTCTACTGTCAACGCGACCAAGTGAAGACACCAGATGTTAACAGAAAAACGGTAATTTAATTCTCATATCCAATCGTTCAAGTGGCGAGTTTCGAGTTTCACATTCGATGGGTCAGGAAGAAAATTGCTACAGCTAACACTAATCCACCAACAGTATCCTTAAGCAATGAACCTGTAACACTGATTCTTTCGCAGTTGGATTCCTTCCAATACGACGAGTGTTCGATATTACGTGTTTACCTTCTAATCGAGATTTTTCTACAAGAGCTTTTTTCTAAAGGCCGCTCCATTGCCTTATATTCGTTGTCGCTGATATGGCGGTCAAAATTACTGCACAGCCTGTTCGTTCTAAAGTCTAAGTGTGTGAGCACTGAAGTTTGTTTTATTTGTAGTGTTAATCAGCTAAAGTGAAACAAATGGTTTATTTTTGTCCTCAGTTTGTCTCATTTTCTGAGTGAATAAGATTGTCAACCTAGGAGCTGCAAGTTTGTGAATAAATGCAACCTGGTTTACTCAGTGTTCATGGTCCATATACGCAATAGGTTCGACCTTACCATTCAAAATCTGTCGGTCTTACTTCTGAGAGATAATGACGTTGTTTTCTTCATACCCTACCATTCTGTTAACCTGCGGTGTCCGGCTGTGCTGCAAAAGTCCTAACTCACACGTATGTCCTTCTTATTCGTTCGGCCTTAGGAAGTGTATGGGTGGAATAGTGACTGACGCAACAGAAACTAAATATTATCTTATGCTCATGAGTGTCTTTTGACTTCGACCGCTGTGGTAGGTTACTCGGAACTCACACACCACTAACCAGCTGTGACGCTTCTCGAAGATAGATGTACAGCGAAATACTTTGGGAAATATCAACCCACCCGTCACGTAAAGTGAGACACTAATCCGTTCAGAATATCACACTCATTATTGTTGGTTGTACAGCTAGTTTCCCAGGATTACGTCTCCGTGAATATGATATCGACTCTACCAAAATAACCCTGACTGATTTTATGTTGTTTCCGTGGTCGCTATGTTATCAGATCGATGCCTACTCGAGTGTTACATTCTTTCGGAAGAAGAACCACACGCAGAATATGTACTTCCAGGTTTCCAATCTGTAACCAGGAGCATTCGATATAAAACTGGGAGTGACTCAGTGAAATGACAAGATTTGGATTCTTGTTTTTTTTTTAGACTTCTGCATTAGACATTCGGACGATCTGAGAACATTCAACAGAGGAACGACGTCACTTATCGCGTGTTCAACGCCTGATGGTTGGGAAGCTTGAAAGTTGAAGGTATTTTGGGCCCGAACCTACCATCATAATCATGCTGGTCGATTTGGTTATTGTTTAAATATCTCGTACAAATCAGTAATCAGAGGAAAAACCCTTCCTGCTCTTGTAAATGAAGATATATATATATATATAGTTTGTCATAAAAGGGACGTGATCGCTTAGCATCGCCCAACCGACGTTTGCGGTTGGCTGTTCTTTGGCGTATGTATATCTGATTCTCAGCTTCAAGCACACCCAGGCGACCCTTGCCGAATTCAGGTGACTCTTATACCTGTCCGCATTCACACGAGTCACCAAATTCCCAGTGATATTTCCAGACCCTACGTTCCGAACACCATACAGGGTAGAAAAAAGCTAGATGATCAGTGTGGTTTCGAACATCAACAGCGGCGATTTGGTTCTTGTTGTTTAGTACCGAGTTAGTGGAGCTTACTGCACTGACAATTGGTTCCATGTTGTTGCTAAGTTTCGTTGTTGCAATGTCTCTGAAAATGCTAATCGCGTGTACAAGCGTCTGCAATCCGTACCTTCGACCAAGGTGGTCACAAAGATAGTTTGTGGCGATCGAGCGGATTAAACCAGGCAGCCAACAATAAGGGACTGATTGAACGTCTGGAGTATTGTAATCCTAAACTGTTCGACCATTCTGTTCGAACAGTAAGTATGCCCGAGGTAAGTTCTTGTGCTTTGAACCCTGACCTGTTCTGCTGCCTTGATGTGGTGACCAGGATCCTGCACTGTCATCGGTCTGAAGGACTATGATCGATCTTACCTGGTGCAACCTTGTCAGACAGACCAAGGGGTAGCAATCGAACGAAAATCATTCATGTTTGTAAGGCTGTATGACACATCACTGACTGCTTGAGAGTACATTGGTCGTGTGACATGCTTCTACAAGCACACATCTAGCCATTCACACAGTTACAACACTTGTCTTCCGAGTAAAGAAGGCGATTGGGAGGTATATTTCAGGAAAGGGAGTCTTGTGCTTTCCAGCCATGGATACAGCTAGGTCATATTGCAGTCAGTTACAAATGACGCCCCTCTGTCAAAGACTGTTGGCGTTCTCTGTTCGTTTAAAATCTACTTTCCGCCGTTGTCCAGAGGACCTTCAGTAAACAGGTTTGCATATATGGATAAACACTCTGATCTTGTCCAGCCTGTGGTAACTGTTACATTCGGCTCAGTGCATCAATCGCGTAATACGTGCTTCACCAATGCCACACAATCACGTATTCAAGCAAATGGTTGTGAACGCTTCGTGGGCGAGTTCACTTCGTGATACCGTTCGCCCTCATCTGGTATCAGGTGTTTGTGATACCCAGCTTTAGAGTAGCACACAGGTGGAACCGAAGATCGCCGTTTTGGTTGAATGAACCAGTGCCGAATTGTTTCGGACAGCTGATCATTGAACTGGTCTTTCGTATCACCAGTGTGACACACTTGCCTCAATCGAGTTGCAGGTGTGTGGACAGGAATCGAGGGCTGATGCCGTGCGGTTCGCTTATCATCAAATCTTTGATACGGTCAACGAATGTAAAACAGACACCGTTCTCCTGAACACCGTCTGTCCGATAAGCTATCCAATTAAAGGTGCACCCAGCACCTACGTCTCCAAATTTACCTTGGTCTGCAAGCCTTGTCTCACTCAAGACTGCTACGTCGATGCCATAGCGACTCAATTCCATGGCGACCAGTGTGGTACAGCGCTCTGGCTGTCTCATGGTGCTGCACCGATCCAGCAGCGTGCGTACGTTCTGTGTCCCAACGGAGAGTGTATTGCTCCTCCGAGCGTGTCTCAAATTGGTGTTACTGAGACTTGCGTGGGCATTACTGCTCTAGGGTTTGTGCTGGCGGGGTCATTAGGTAGTGGAAGGGAGAGGGTTTCGCAGTAGCATATTTTCGCCTGTCCACCCTGTCGCAAGCAACACAGGGCGACCTGTTTTATTTTGTGCCACGACCTATGCAGTATGGTATTTGGCTTACTTTGTATGCTCATGGCTTGTGTGGGTTTTGGATAGTGTCACGACGTCCAGACCTAGAGAGAGGAGTGATTAAGGTCCTTAACTAAAGCTTTTGGCTCAAAAACCTATGTCGATAGACAGCCTGTGACACACAAATGCAACAATCAAATTGTATTAGCCACTCGAGAGCCATAAACCTATGAAGTCAGTACTGTTGCGGAGATAAACAGGTCACACAAAACCAGGCCAGACAACAGCAAGCATCGAGTCGAACCAAAACAACACACTGACACCATCCACAACTAGCGAAACTACCTTTTGTCCGTCTGCTCTCCTTTGGCTACTCTGATGTGGTTGAACCTGCAGGGACCGAAGTTCTAGGCAGCATAGCCTGGCCGATCAAAACAGCATAGAAGCCTGACCATCATGCCAAAGTAGCATAAAAGGTCAGATTTCAACTATGCACATTGTATAACCTCATGTATTACACATGCATTTGACTTTTGACGTCACAACAACCAAAAGACTCCAGTGGACGCGCAGGAATGACATTGTTTGATTGCCGAAGCAAACAAAGCGGGTCGACTTGGATGACTCAGCCCACGTTCTTGATTCAAGTATTGAACATGACTGGCGGCGCGCCGACTTACACGCTTCCAACGTCCCAATATTCCTAGTTTCCTTGTTCAGACTATCGACCGAAGCGATCTGGCTTCTTATGGTTCAAGCAATTATCCAAATCTCATCAAACAAGTCCGAGGATCGACAAAACTTGAGACTTGTTGATCTCCAGTTTCCGAATTTCCAAAACATTCTCGACGCCTGTTTAAGCTGGTCACCACTGTTACTTATTACATTCTTTCTTGGCATCCCACCTTCCCAGCATGTTCATCAACCAACTTATGGTCCCTAGACTCCTTTCGTCTCCTCTTCATAGCAAATGGCCTCCTTGGCGAGAGGTAACTTCTCTGCGTGGCCTAAATGAAGCGCATGTATTTTGAGTCGTTCTGCTCTAGTCATTTGCGTTGCGTGTCTGTTGTCCGCTTCCGCTGATTTTGGTACCTGTTTACTCGCCTTTTCATGGTTGGAAATTTAGGAATCTATTTTCCTCCAGATTACCATACGCTTGTGTCCATGGTGTATGTGTATACGCATCCTTGTCTATTACGTTAGAAAAACCAACGCATGTTCATTGGTATGAACTCAGTGACCGGGTTTCGTGGCTGTTTCTGTCGGCTACGCACACTTGATGGGTGGTAACATCCGCGAAACAGGTCGTGTGCTTCTGCCGAATTTTGATGAGCAAGCTACTTATGTTACCATATAGAATCTTGAGGCAGGCTTAGTGTCCGTCCATTTCTTGAAAGTGCTCTTGACCATCTGCACTATTCTGCGGGCTTTTTGATGGTTGGGAACAGTGGTGGTGTTGTTTGTAGCTCGGGTTGATGGTTTTGGTATTCATATGTTCGCCGAGCTTGGCATTTAGGTTGCAAACGTTTCATCACCAGGCGAGGTGACATCATCAGTGCGTAAGTGTTTCAGCGTATATTTTGAATGTGAAGATTGATCGATGCCTGCTCTCATATAGGAGAGTGAGTTGACCTACTAGCCTGCATTCTGGTTGGTCGCTTTCCGTCGTGTTTGGCCTCTGGTCCGACCCACCATTGGTTGATTTTGTCTCATCAGTTCAAGTTGCTCTGTTTGGGTTTACCGGTATTTGGGCTCGATGGCGTTTACGTCTCCCCAAATCCTCGATTCTCATTGGTTCGTAGATTTTGTCTAGCTCGATGTGTTTGTTTATTGAACCGGTTGATGAGTACCAAGCTTCGAGAATTTCTCTTGCATGTTTGGTATTTGCCTGAGTAAGGATTTCTGCGGTGTTCAAGTTGAAGGCGTGTCCAGTTTCATCCTCGTGGACGGAGATCAGGAAAAATTGATCGTGTCTCTTGATGGCCAGTTCGTGTTGATAATTTCCGTCCGGTTTGGCCGACGTAGTGTTGCCTGCACTCATTGCATTGGGCTCCACTGAATTCGTATTGGACGGCAAAATTACTCGCAAATGACTTGATATCCTTCGACCTTCCTATTTTCCTATTAATGCAACATTTTATTAACCTCTTGGTGGCCCCTCTCAGAAACAGGCTCGTCGTGAATATTTTCTGTTAGATGACTGATGTTTCTCATCATAGCACATTGCTAACCGTTATCATGTACTATGTGAAATCTGATGATGATGAACCTACCTGGTGAGTATGGCTGGTCGTTTTTGGAACGTTGCGTCACACACTATGCGGTAGTCCCATCTCCATATGATCCTCCCTTATGAAGGTCACCATTTCCCAATGTTTTTGTTCTGTACTTTGTGCAATGACCTTCCAGACCATGGTGGTTGACTGCTAACCATTGTTGAGTGTCTTGAAGAGAACAGCTCGAAAACTCCTCACTTACTTATCGATACTCCATACAGCTACTAACGCGACATCAACTGCAAAGAAATGAGAGAGCAAAGCAATATCCAAGTCGACCTGGCGGTTCCACACACATATGATGGGATGGAGCTTACACTGGCATACAAAACTGAATGGTAATGATGTCTTCACCCATTTAGCTCTTCCGTCAAATCTATCCACGCCAGATTTCTCTCAATTATTTTAACTGTGTGTGTTGCCGGACATAGCAGAGGCTGCATTATCGAAACCCTTCCAACCGAATGCACACAATCTCGAAATTTTTTGTGTCCGCTCAAGAGTATTTTTGACGGCGAACTTCGTCTTATCAGTATGTCGAGCTTCCGTCGGATTGTAGAAGAAATGTCAGGCGTCGATTGCTTCTATGATACAGAAGGGTATGTTTCTCTGTTATGGTAAGGTTTCTTTGTAGGCGTTGCCAAGGCTCCCAGTGCATTCGAAGACATTTCAAGTGACCTTACCTGATTCCACCTAATCCCGGTACGTTAAGATGCGTACCTTCAACTGTCAGCTAATTCTTTACTCCGAAAATGCGATCATCAGAAAGAACTGTTTGAATTTCGTGCTTTACGATTCAGTCAAGTACAGATTTGCGTCACACACTTCAAGCCTTGGGGAAACGAGCTGTTTGTTTCACGAGTGAACACAATAGGGGTTGTTGGGGCCAATGGAAGCAGCGAATCAGTTCTACCCATATTGAATGTCACCAAGGTGAACAGTGTGCTGAACAGTCAATGAAATAATGGTGTCAAAAACGGATGAAAGAGATTATTTGTCTGCCATTTTCAGTATGATACAATGGATCAAAGCGTGCGTCACTGGTTTTCACAATCCCGATCAAAAAGTCCACGTGTAACGGAAGGACTGGTCAAGGAGAAGTCAGTTGAGATTGCTTATGAACTAGACATCCAAGACGACTCTGGATCAGTTCGCGTTTGCTCTGCATGTTGTTTGTGAATGGGTGGATGGATTGCAAAACTCGATAACACAGTATATAGTAGAACCTGTTTTAATTCATGCCAAAGGCGTGCCACCGTGCATAGCCGAACAGTTTGGTTGCAAAAAAGTGCGGTATCACGGACCAAAGGATTCGAAGAAAGACCAACGGTGCTGCTTATGATAACTGGGAAAGTACACACCACTGCTGCTTGAAAGTTCACAATCGTGCAGGCACATAACAGGCAGGGATGAGTGGGTGATACCTGAAAGGTTCCACACCTAGTTGAGGAGTCTCAACCATGAGTTAGTAAATGAACAATAGTAGATCGTAATGCTGTTGAAGAACTGTGCCTCCTACGCAAATGCCGATTTCAGTAGCACCAGTCTTACTTTATTACGATCCTTGGTTGCTGGAATCACACAGGCATTCAAAGCGGGATGTAGAAACCCTTCTCTGGTGAATCGTTTTCCAGTGGATGCTTGTAAGTAAGTTGGTTTTCACTCGTGGACAGAAACACGGAGGTATAGTGAGTGAATATTGTACAAAGAGCCTTCAGAAGTTAGTGATCAAGAAAGTCTTTGGGTAGGTAAATATTTTTATTCGATTCTGACGAGGATCTTCCCGATAAACAATTTGGAGTTAACGGACATTAACTGCGTCTCCTCTCGAGACGATCGGGCAACCTGATCATTGCTCACAAGCGAGAGTGGTTGAGCGTTCAGATTTGATGATTCGGTCATGCCTAATGTGAGGTCAATGGCGCAGTGGTTAACACGGTTGCCTCATGATTGGAATGTCCGGAGTTCAAATCCCGGCCGTGGCAAGGATATGCGCTGCTGGGGACGAGCTCTAATGAGAGCGAAACTCGAGTCTAGTGCTTCTTTTCGAAACCGGCTGGCTGCAAAGTCTATCTGAATGCGAACGCTGCGATCAAATGTGAGTGATGGTCAACTTGAAAAATTGGGTATGTCTTGTTGAATCCTAGTTGGTAGTTGAATATGCCAAGCTCCATCATCACAGCTTGTCTTTTAAAGTGTCCTCGATACATCAAACTGTCCATTAATTGTTGGAGATGTTTATTAGTTCCTCTTTAACGGGGATGAAGATGGTAAACATATCTCCTGTTTTTGAGAGCTCCAACCAATACACCTTGACAGGCAGTTAGTTTCACACTAAAATCTATACTGCATCACCTCTCAACTAAACGAACCTATCCTAATCGATTAACATAGAATTCAAGACGGATTGCGCCTACCGACCTGTGCGAAGCGATCCTGTGCATCAAAATGGCGATCAAAGGTGTTCGGTCCCTATTGCATCTATGTGAGGACGTTCGTCCGGGCTTGATGGAGTTTGAGTTCACCGAACGGACACAATAATGTAAAGCTTTATGTAATTTCTTTCATAATCTAAGAGGATGTTCGGTTCCTTTTGAATAAAAGCCTTCTCCGAACAAGAGCCTTGTTTTCTCCGAAGGTGGTTAATTTATAAAAAAGAGCTGTAGGAGGACCGATAGTCAACACTCAGTCCTCTTCATCCGAAACTTGTTTACGTCTTGTATATATTAACACGTAAACGTCACAAGGAGTTGTAAACGTGGCCAAGGTCAGCTGTTGGTGTAGTTGTGACTGAGTGACGGGACCAGGAAAGTTGTATGGCTTAAACGGATCGTTTTTAAGAACAAAACACTGGTTTACAAAGTTCGATAGTGATTTTTATATTGACCAAATACAACCCGCAGTACACCTCTATTTTTCTCAACTTATACCGATACGTGGATGAATGATCGAACACATGAGCTTTTCAATTTACCTCGTGCTATCCGGACTTATTCTTAACGGTTCTCTTCGTCCTTCAATTCATCACACTCGCTGATTCCGCTGGTCTGGTGATCGTCTGCACTACCAGCAATGCTGTATGATCACCATTCGATCGGTTAATGTGGCTGTGAATTTGAACGAAACATTGAGAAGATATAAATCGTGATGTCTGTCTGAACCGACGTTCTATACATTCTTACCAAAATATGAGTACATAACTAACTTTAAACAACTGGATTGTGATCCACACTAATACCGGAGTTGCTCGCTTTTGAGGACACATGGAGAGTTATGGAACTTGATGATGAATACCTCAGCTAACTGAAGGATGTATTTCCGGTTGTTCAGAAAAATCAGTTCATGTGAGCTTTTACTGTCACTTTCAGGTAGTGTGCTTCACTATGGACGGAATTGAATATTGTCCATTAGCGTATGTTCAGAAATGTTTCCCTTACCACCCGAACAGAATGACAGTCGAGTAATGAAAGAGTCCATAATAAAACGGCGTAGAGCAGGGCACATAACACTCAATCTAGCCTGTGAAAAAGAGACATGTAAACGATTAGTTCGGACAATTGATAAGGTGGCCAATTCAAGTGGTTATCACTTGGTCGATCGATACGTGTGGAACAATCAGTCACACACCACTGACGTACACATGAGGAGCTCAGACGTTTAATCTGTCTCCAGATATTTCTGAGTATGTTCCTGCACATGGATGGCTCTGGTAGTCCCCTCTTTGAGGTCACACTGCATTCACGTGATTATTTGTACAAACAATGACTTGTGACGGACGCAGTCTGCTTGCCCGTGGTCTAGGTGTCAGTCAGTGTTTACTCGCTCATCGGAATGCTATCCCGGGACAAATATCCTGTGGTTTGTGTCCTCATGTTTTAATCAGACTCCTCATTAGAACCAGTTGTTCTACTGTAGGTACAGTAGTCCCACGCCGCTTGTAGACCGCATATTACGTAGGTGTGTCTCACAAGTCCCCGTTAAACCACGTCCGCAAGGAATTCGCTTGCCTCTTAGAACACTAACGTGTGTGTCAAGGCAGTTGGTGTGATCCCTGCCCAGATTGGCCTATCACCGATGTCAGTAGAATTATGTGAACGCACGGCATCATTTGTGGTTTTACTCACGCATCTCTGATCCATCGTAAACTTAAGGTAGATCAAATTGCGTACGATTGGGGGGCCTTTGCTACACAATCGATTAATCGTGTTTCCTCAAAGGCTACAGTGATGGTTAAATGTGGATGTGTTTGTCTTACGCCACAGAGGAGCATGAAGTACACAAGTGGGTCCCTCATTAGACCCGGTTAAATTACACCAGTAGATTTCCGAACGCTGACAAATGGTTTAATATAGCCTTATGGAAACCCATATTAAGAATTATATGGACTGCTATTTTATTGCTGAACAAGGTGTTTGTAGACAGTACCTTAGCAACAACAGTTGGGCACTTTCGGTTAACCTCTACTGTCCTTTCGTCTGCCCTTCCTCTCATATTCGTCAGGCGTGCCGGAGTTGTTGGAAGTTGTGGGAAACGAGTGTCTCAGCGATCTGGTTTCGGTTTCTCAGCTCGTAGAAGATGAAGACAACGCAAGCATAGCCATCAAAGCAGCCTATCAAAAGCTGATGCGCACCGATGAACAAAAGGTAGGTGAGGTTTTCATATGCGCTCAGTGTGCCTGACGTGAGTGGACAAGGCAGTTTGGAACGTCCAATCGTTCAAGCACTCGTTTCCGACGGATTTCATTCATTTTTTACAAACCTTATGGCCCCTGGGATCTCGACGCTGTGCACTGCTCATTGATAAGTTTATTGGCAGTATAAAAACCACATCCACAGCTGCGAACAATCGGTTAACTAATGGTAGAACAAGCTTGTTAGAGTAAGAATATGAACAGCTTCAAAATAAATACTACACTGTTCACATCGAAGCAGACATGAACGCGTTGTTCATATGCAAGCAAATGTCTGTTACACTATCTACGTCTAGCTCATCACACATCAGGCTGTCCACAACAAACCACTCCTTGATGCCGTCTGTATCGTGGTCACAATGAGATGCCGCCATGGACGAAAATTAAGTGGTCTGATAACTTCCGAAAGGTCGGCGCACGTTGCCGAATGGTATTGTATGGTAGGTGTGCTATATCCCATGCTGAGTATCTTTGGGAGCTAGCCGAGAGTACGAAGGACACGAGCATAGCACCCTGTGACTCAGTAATAACGACACTTGACTGCCCATCACACGGTCGCGGGTTCGAGCCAGCCCACCGCTACTATTTCTTTCTAAGTTTGTGCAGCCTTCAGCCTCATGTGTCTTATAACAGTCTGTAAAGCTCGGTTCAACCTGTAATTTGCGTTAAGAGCTAACGTTGTCTTAGGTGGTTCATAATTGGTTCGTTGCACAATGCCATCAGGGCACATATCCCTTTCAGACCGTGGTGACTGTGACCGGGGATGACTGTGTAAAAATACCGATCACATGATCGCGTGTTCAAGTGCCGATTACTTCATCCCATCCTGCAGTCTATTTTTGAGTTACCTGACTACCACACAATCCCACAAGTGACTTAGTTTTCATATGTCTTCTTCAAGAATTACGAAGTGGTGTTGTGTGACCGAATATTGATAGATTTGTCCGTGGCTATCGTGTGCTGGTAAATTTTTTAAATTCTGTTTTCGTAGAAGTTTGCTGGTCAACAGCAACCCGTTATACACATGATTAGTGTTCACTACGTGTGAGGTTACCAAATAGGTTGTTTAGTTATATAAATTGAATGTCGTTCAGTTAATTGCAGCCTTCACATCCAAGTAAGTTGTCCAATCTGTTCCTCTCAGAGTTCCGCTACAAAGACATGCGCGATAGTGTTCTTGAACCTGCTTAGGGGAACTCCCTATTGTACAACTTGAGTATTCTGCTGTAGAACTGTTTTCACTTAATTTACGCACAAGAGGTTCGAATGTGAACTGCATTCCTAACGGAACAAATCTCACTTTGAAACCACATTAGGTAGCAACCATCGAAAACAATCGCGTTACATATCGTTCCCATTTCGATTTGTGCTGGTCATTCAAGACCAACTATCACTTTACGAACCTGGTTCATCACTTGGGTGTGGTAGATCTTAAATCTGTTTACGATCAGTCAGTGCCCGCACACTCCGTTACTAACCGCTTCATATAGTTACACACAAGCTGTTTGATTAGACTTTTCTCCAAAGGAGTTCGTGAACGCTATCCGTTGTGGCCTCATGTTGGTGTCAATCATCGATCCAATGACCTCACATCTGGCGGGTATTTTTCACCCGTTTGGCAACAGTAACCAGTGCTTTTCACTGCATTTACACTGTTTATTCGTGTCATTCTGAATCAGTCCAACTGCACATGTTAGCCACAACCCAGCCACTCACCATTCGTCACGATTATTTAATGCATGGCTACTACAGTCACGATCGGATGATCCCGATTATCCTCAGGACCGCTCCAGTATTTTTCGTTCGATAACTTAATGGCTAAACGGAATTCGGATCATCCCGCAATGGTTCACACTCGAGTGTTCGAACACCCTGGTCAATGCCGCACAAGCACCTGTTATAATTGGAACATTTCTGCCTTGTATGATTCACGACCTCTGTTAGCAAATCTGCTTCATCCACACATTCAAAATTATTTTTGCGTTTTTTGTCGTGTTGCATTTGGATTCAATGTGTTAGACATCCATCCGGTGTAAATGTGTCTATCCGCCCTACAACTCCGTATGAGAAAGTTGCACTCTATTAAGAGTAGTTTATTTTATGTGGCATTCCGCTCCTTCTTAACGAGAACGGATAGTGTCTTCATTTAGTTTGATTTGAAAATGTTCATAACCAGGACGTAAAAAATGACCTCATAACCACCCAACCCGACATCCGGTTTCAAATCCGAACATCGAATTGGAAACATAACTGTATTGTCACATCCCTGCTTAGCCGTCGTGTTATTCGTGTTTATTGGACTAGCTTTTTATCAGACCATCTGGGTCTGTTTACTACTGTAATCATGACAAAAAAGCATAAGCGCCACTGAATCTCCTCGCTGGAATCTCCAGACGGCTCTACTCGGAAGCATTCTCCACAAAGTGCATCTTCATTGTACGCACTCACATGGAAACAGACATATTTCTTTATCGTTCGTACTAAGAAAATGTGACCGTTATTGAAACCCCCCAGAGACAGGTTCCTAAGTGAGTCATGGATCTGGCAACACTAAGCCAATTTTTAGTTTATTACAAGCGAGTGCATTGCCTCTCATCTTTCGACCATGCCACACACTTGATCACTCACTAGCAGATCTCCTTCCAGCAACCGGAACCGAACGATCTAGTGAGTATTCTCTTAGACCTGAGTTTCAACCAAACAAGCTACTGCGTAGGGGGAACATCTTCACGATTAAAGGCTGTTCACTCGGACGCACTGCCTTGCTCTACAGTCACCGCCGACTCAACGAAGGTGCCCAAAACCATATCCAGTCAGTACATGCACGAGGATCAGCTTGTGCTACAGTTTTCTTGGCCACTTCCTGGTTATCCGTCTTTTCACGTAAACCACAGGGTGATGTCACATTTTCTTCACTCATGGTCCGTAAAACTGGATCCGTAAAACTGAAAGGAGTGCAGTGGAACATGATTACTGTACAACAGCCAATGGTGCCATCTTGAAAACTGTATCTATATGGGCTTCCAGTTCTGTTGTTATTTGTCTCAGTGGGTTAGTTTGACGACTATTGTAAGATTTACACCACTCTGCACGTACTCGCCCGTCAGTCATACAACTCGGCCTACCAGTTTGTTTTCATGTTCATAGGTTGCCTGTCTCGTGAACCAGCTGAGAGATCGTTTGTTACAAGGCGAGCAACTACAATTCTCCGTTCCCGACAACATCAACTTATCAGAGTTGGCCGATGTATTCATTCGTCTGTCTACGCAATTCCCCGGGGATGTGGGATGTTTCAGTCTCTTCTTTCTGAACTACATCAAACTGGAGACCGGACAGGCTGTATTCTTGGAGGTTAGTCTGTCAACCTGCAATATGCTTTCTCTATCGATTAATTCCTAGCTGATGCACCGAATCAGACCGACTGATACACTGTCAAAGCGGACGACAGCAACTTGACAAATTCAGACCGATTTGAACCGCTGGCCCTGACGAAATGGTCAGCAAATGACAACAGGTTCGGTCGATTGTTTAGGTCCTTAAAGCTCGCACTGCATTGAAGCTTAAAATTACTTTCAACCATGTTATTTCCAGTGACATATGCGTGCATGCATGGTGTACTTTTGAAAACCACTCATCGTCCGAAAATAGGGTAGCAATCAGTAACCATCTTTTTTAGTTCTGTTCCTTAAGTCTGTCTCAACTAAACCTTTCTCACCATTTTATCAACACACGTTACTACACTTACCTGACTCGATGTCCAATCCTAGCCTTTTTTCCCCCACGTCATTCTCACATCGGATGTTTGATACTGAGGATGTTATTAACATATTCCTTTTTTGCGTGCAACTGACTCGACTAGTTCAGGATTTGTTCAGAAAATTTAGGGTTTTCTGAGACCACTTTTTAGATTCTTAACTACTTTTGTTTTGCACCCTTCACAAACCGTTTTATAGTCTTAGGAACTTGCCCTCTTAATAGGTTTATGCCTTGACTATGAGAGATTTTGTACATAGCTACATTGGACCTTCACTTTTCCTCCGTATATATGAGGAATATCGCACCAAGAGGTTTTCATAGACAGTTTGAAAGAGGCGGTGAAAAACAGTTTATTTTCATTGTACATTTCAATGATATCGGAAAAGAAGTGGAACCTCAGCGTGTCCCCTTTTAGTTCTCAGTGTCCTGTTTTCCTTCACCATCACCACAAGTTTAAGCCAACCACAGTAGCTTCTGTTGTCAAACCATCGTGATTGCAAATCGGTGGATTGAGTATCGTTGAGACCATTTTTGGTCTATGCATTCCAAGTTTTTTTCTTTCTCGTATACAGCATAAGCAACCATCTCAGTAAACATGAAGTATTTTGCAAATTTCGGACTGTTCATTATCCTCTGAATATTTGACGCCTTCTAATGTCATATCTTGTTCCCTGGATCATCTGCCAGCTTTTTCTCATCACAGTCGATATTGCTTCAGGAGGGCTCAGAATTCCCCCTATGTTTTCACTATGCGTGCACTCTGATCATACAGATCTATCTATCTATAGTTTTTCGGAAGTTGTCTCAAAAGACTTATCTATGTTCGGAATACACCTGACGTTACTAACCAAGTGGCTCCGTTGATATAAATTGAACACGATCCACCTTTTCTATCACAGCCTTTGACCTATGCTAGGCTTTTCCGACCGGCCACGTTCGTAAGGATGTACTGTAGACTAGAATTTCGACCACGTTGAAGTTATATCAGAAGTGTATATCCTTGCTAGACCAGGATTTGTACTCTGGTTCACGTTCTCATGAGTCAACCATGTTCTTCACTGTCCCACTACTTTCACCTTAGACACGAATGAATATCGTACCTAAACGCCTATCCATATGCGCACATGAGTTAATCCCAGGTTTTGCGATCGTCTCGAAATGAGACACAACAACTGCCTTGTTAATTCCAATCGACGACCCGGAACATCTATTTGTATACGAAAACCGCTATCAGATGTAAGTGCCGTCCAACTTATATCAACGTAGCAATTGTCTGGTACTTAAATGCTTTCCGAAGATCTCCACTGAGCTCCTACCACCCATCGTTTCTGTTTTCTTCCCAAGCGTAGAAAGTTACTTTTTCCAATATTATATATATATATATATTAGTATATCGAAATTCCATTGTCCTTCGCCCGGCGGAATTTCACACATCCCCATTGGACTTAGAAAAAAATTGCAAATATCCGCTGTTTTCTGTTGACTTTTCTCCCCGCATTTTTCCGCCTAACCTCCTTGTTAGTTTTACTATGAGTCTTTATGGCTGTTTGTTGTGTTTTGTATATTTGATCACAGTCTGTTAATTTTGTTGAACCTTGGAATTATTTAGGTTCACTTATTCGTTTTCTTATCTTACCATTTTACTGTTCCGTATCAGTTGTTTTATTTTTTGTCTACTGGAGACTATGGTCGCTTTATTGGCTAACACCCTCTGTTTGTACTGCGTTATTGGCATTGTTTCATCTAATTAATGATTATGCCCGACAGTCATGTCCCTCCTCTCATGAATCGATTTTTTTCATTGTTGTTTTTTCCCTTGTTGCATCAGCTTTTCTTCCTTTGCTGTAACTTTTTCTGTGGACGTTTTCATCATGTTCTTTCCAGCCCTTGTCTCTTTTCAGTCCACTGAACCCTCTGTTGTACTCGGTGAACAGCTCATCCCTTGTTACTCTCTCCCGTCCAGTTTGTACCGACCTGTCTTCCCGTTTTCTTCATTGCTCACTGGTCTAAAAACTCAATTCTTCAGTTAACCGTTTCGTTCTAAATAGGGATTCATTTCCCTGTCTTTTGTCTTATTTGAATTGTCTATATTGCACGCATCGTTTGGCCCGCTTGTCTGATGCGTTTGAAATTTCTGGGTTTCGCAGTCGTACAGGTTCACCATTTCACAGTACAGTCCTTGCTTAATTCCTGATTGAAGACTTACCTGATGAACTCACTGTGGCTTGTCATAAACCTGGAGTGAAAAGTCTTCCCTTAAATTGGTTGTATGACAGTGGAGCATGAGTATAGACTGGCTGTATATTACTTTCAATGTAGACAATGATCTAGATGATTTCCCGTTCGGTTATATAGTTGATATCGGGTGATCCACGCAACATTATTTTGTTACAGATAGTAGTTTCTCAATAGTTCTGGATGTGTTGTAACTTGCAGCCAGGCTGATGACTTTCTGTGCTTCCCAACATCCTTCTCAAGGCGAATTTGCCACATGCCTATCTGTCCGGCGACTGTGTCGAGTGTATGGCTTGTTCCGATAATGTGGTCCGCGCGGGGCTGACACCGAAGTATAAGGACGTTGACTGTCTGCTTAGCATGCTTCAATACGACCCACGTACTGCAGACGACCTGATTTTTCCGGGTGAGTCGAGACCTGTTGAGCTTCCAGCCGCTGGACCGTGGCTTTCAGATACGGAGATTACGAGCCGGTTACCTACTCCACAAGTGACCCGATTTGCACCACCTGTAGAAGATTTCGCGGTAGACAAGCTACTTGTGAGTTTTTTCTCCACTCCTCTGTTGCCGCACTGTCCACTTTGATTTTTTATCCTATTACTGTAAATGGCTGTGTTTACTTTCTAAAGTTGTTTGCCGCGTCAACGTATTCGGAAAATTTGGTCAATTTATTGCCCATTATTCACATCCCGCAACCTCTCATGTGCTCGCCTAAACAAACTGAGCTAGTGTCATCTGTGTTTGGGTGGGTGTCCGTTGTCAAGATCAGAAAGCATCTGCTTTTCATTTGCTGTCACAAGCAGCCTACGTTGCACTATTCCATCTTCACACTGTATGCAGTGTAACTCCGAAGGAACAAAATCTTGGGATGTACCAGAAGGACACGAGAAACACAACCAAGCACACAAGCAAAAGTGAGCGTCAAACAGGAGTACTCGGTATACACGCGTTAATGAAAGTTTTCCAACTATTTCGGAAGACTAGCAATTGTAGAGGAAATCTAAATAAAGCAGTAACCAGCGAGGATGAAAGGTGGATACATTATCAATAGCAGGAACTGTTTAAACATGAGTAAGGTGGCCAAGAAGCATAGAACAAAATAACTGCAACTGATCAACATACGGGCTCTCAACGCGCCCGTTTTCCCTTCCTCGTCTTTTTACGGTTAGGTTTCAAACAATCAACGCATTCCTGACTAAAACAGCAAATCACCGTTACTGACAGGGTCAACACTTCCTATAAGCGTTTGAATTAATAACGGTTGAAATCCTTGAGTGTCTGGCTAGCTAGCTGTTCTTCACGCATCTTGATCTACTACGTACCCTAGCAACCGGAGATTCAGGTTGCTACTTAAAAGACTTATCTGATTGGTGTCCTTTTCTCGAGGCCCAGGCGCGGTTATCTAACGTCACTTGCCCGTACAAAACTGTTTCAGGACACGAACAGTACAGGTACATGCATACGCCTGTACAGTAGCACTCAGTTGTGCCTAAATCACTGTTCATCTTTAAGGTAGCAAGAATTTTTGTCATGAATCAAAACTCACAGCCAACGGGTGATTTACGCAACTAGCTCGTCATAGATAATAAAACAGTGGTTAGATTTAGGGCGAACAGTAAGACGGCGTCTTTTTGCATTCTATTATAATGGCTATTCGTCAACAACAACCGGATTAGTCTTTTGCTTGTCAGATCATAAATATTCCTTATAAGTTTTTTTATTCTTTTGGAGAGAAGTAGTAAAGAAATTCGGAAACAAGATGGCTTGAAGACTGTGACTTCTGACACTCATCAACACCAAAATTGCCGCTGACTTAGTACGAGTGTGGCCTGCACGAGTAGTGAGTCACTCATATTCCACAACTGGTTTGTGATCCGCTAGCCAGTGGCTGCATGCTAAGGTTGTCTTCTCACATCTGTGAAACCTGTGCATTGGTCCCTAGTCCAGCAAGTCTTTGATGCAATGTCAATCCACTACAAGCTTAGTATCCTACGTTTGCCTTTCGGGCTGGGTCAGTTATCTTCTAGTGGTTAAGACAGGAAAAGAAATTTCGTGACGAAAGCAAACGTTGTCATATATTTTGCGGTTTGACTGTAAGATAAAGGTGACGAATAACTGTTTGAGAGTGAGTTCGAAATTTCTGTGTTGCACGAGTTGTCTCCTGCCAGAATTCGTCGCTTCTCTACAGACATTCACGATGGGCCATTGAATTTATCAAATCATCCAACCCACAAAACAAATTACACTTGAACATCCACTGTTTTTTGGCGCACAGCCCTTTCCACTATAAAAAAAAAGGCAATCATATCGTTTTGGATACACAAGATAATATGTTTCTTGATAGAAATTGCCTCCGTTTATCGAAGTCGGCACAGGTTGTTTGCCGTGTCGATTATCTTGAACGCGTTAGCCGCGTAAGGTTATTGACATTTCGGTGGTGAGTGTTGTGCGATGGCCAACACGGGTTATTTACATGCTCTAGTGGCGTCAATGGCGACTGACATTTGCGTCGATGGGTTGCATAATCTGGCGCCCGACCCCCTCGACCTGTGTTCTCTAATCCTAGCCTGCGGCTAACGTTCAGCTCTGCCGATGTAGGAAGTTTAGTATCCCCATTAGTATTGGTAAATGGTACGTGATCTGATGGATAGCTGGACTAGCTGTTTGAATGGAGTTGCTAAGGTTAGGATAGTTCTGTACGAATCAGCTAATTGGACAATTACAATCCACTTGATGGCTGTCCGGACTCGATCTGTATCACTAAACTTACGACATCCCCTTCAAACGGAAGATTTGGTCTACCGTCATTTCGAGGGCGTCTATTCTTATCGGTTCCTGTTGCACTGGTTGACGGGATTTCCTAACAAACCGAGAATAATAACCTTTGTTCGTGAGCGCATCTTACCTGTTATTCAGTTTGGTTTTCGACTTGTCCGCAGAATAACCGCTTCTAATCCGCTGGTTTGTGATTGATCGGTGGGAATTCGTTAACATGTAACTATCTGGACCACTAAGTTTCGTTGAACAACTTCGCTAGGGAAGATGTAATTGGTGATATGTTAACGTTTCGTTTACTCTCATCTATCTCAAATATAAAACATATAGGCTATTTACTCCAGACAGGTGTTAGTTATACAATCACACCGTCATCAACGCTACGTCAACCCAATGGGTTGCTTCAACCACTTTTGAGTAAACAATGCCGGCTGGCGAGTTCTGATCAGCATAACTCCGCCAAAGGCCAGTAGCTTCGGGTTCGAGTGGCCTAACAATATTCTGAGTAAGCCGACTTGATAACCTGTTGTCATGACGTGTCTAGCAGTCGATGGTGTGGGATTTCGAGCAACTTATTCACCGTGTAAGATTGTTGTCTCGTCAGTTATGCTAACCATTTCAGGACGTGTTCTGCCCCTCACTGATACAGTTGTCGATCTGTTCTCCCCATCTGAACGTCACTGCAAGCGCGGTGTTAGATAATGTGAATAGTTAGACAAACTGCGTCCGCGATTTTGTAGAGCTGGTCCTTTAGTGGCTTGAAGCATGCGTAACTGGACAGCCGCACACGTACAATGTAGACCATACTTCAACCTGTGCCTGATGTCATTTGATTTGCAAAAATGAAAATACGTTTCTTCTGAGCCCTTTGCACTGGCTAATTGCACTTGTTTATTACATTGTAAGTTTCTGTTTTTTCATTATATCTGTCTCTCAGTAAAGTTTTTGTTACCATCTCTTAGTGTAAATTTATACGTGCCCATTCCCCGCCGTATTTAACCTGCGTGCTTTACGTTTGCGACTGATGGGAATAAATGAAATGTTGACGTGTCCGCGAGATGTCTCTCTTCCGCTTTGGTGTGAGCATTGGCCAATCCACGCGTTTTGAAGAGACACGGACCATTGAATTGTCTCGTCACACCTCCTAACGATGTGGATATTATTGTACAAATTGTTTACCATGTCTAATACTGCCAGTGTTTGCTGCCGGTTGCTCGTGACACATACGTAATCGATGTATATTCTGTGTGCAGAGAATTTGATCCGAGAACTCGAGACGTGGTTTTCAAACATAGTGACAAATGCTATCAGTAGCGTTTGTCATGTGTCTGACCACCCGATGTATACATTCTGAACACATGTTACGCACTCGAAACAATGTAGGTGGCGCGAAGTGGTGTGTGACGAGGGTGATACCATCATGGTCTTGGTAGCCACAGGCTGTGGTCAAATTTATTCCAGCAAAGGGAAACAAGAGTTTTCGAAAGAGGCTGGCTGGAAAGTCTATCCGAATGCGAAGGCTGTGATCAAATGTGAGTGATGGTCAACTTGGAAACAAGAGTGTTTGACTGAGTGAATATTGGTTCGACCGTGGCTAATGTGCACTATCGGACTGGCTTAGCATAACGTTATTATACTGCACACATCCCGAAAAGCACTCTTATTGTCAACATGGTTATTTTAATCCATTAGCTGTGAGGTTCTCGCTCTACTAGTTGTTTTTTTAGTCCCATTGCCACGCCATACAGGTTGGTGCTTCTTGATCCGTTCAGACAAACACTTAGTCATTTATTTACTTGTGTGACTGCAGAATACTAGTGATACAAACATTTCATAGTCGTAGGCACCTATTTGGTCTTTCAGATGCTAGTTCAACCTGGTTTTACTAGCGAGGCAGCTTCGTAACATGGCCACTGTAAACATTCGTTCGATTTCTTGGTAAAGGCAGTGATCGATTATCTGTACTTTTATTGACCTGATGAAAACTTCTCATCCGATGTCAAGATGTGGCGAGCAAACTCGTTTTCGGTATGTCGTTTTCAGGCCAAATACATTACAATAAATACGAAAATAGTTGTCAAGCAGGGATTTCCTGGAAATTGATGGAGTGTAAACCTAGTGAAATATTTCGTGTTAATGTGTATCCCAACAAACCTTCAGTCCATACTACACACCGACCGGAGCCGTGTGACCCTGAATTTGCCATTAGACGTACAACTGTCCGTATGGGCTTCCTATATGAAGACGAAATATCAAGTGCATCGCTGACCAGAAGGCTCGACATGGCCATAAAGGTGACTTCAGGTGAGGTTATCATTCACTCCTAATTCAATCGGACGCCATCAACTCACAGGCACAGTTCCCAGTAGTGTTATCCCATTTTGTATTTACTTACTTTCTTGTTCCTGTGGAGCAGATTATGCAGGCCACACAACAGGGCGCTTGCCGAAGAGAATACGCGAACACCATCCCGCTTGGTTGACAACCAGTGAAAAGAATCTCCCCTGTTGTTTTGACCTACCTAGTCGTCTTGTGTCGTAGAGGCCTTGTGGATGTCGCACTCAAGTCGATTTACTGCGTCACACTTGTTCATACCAGAGGTGTGTGTACTGAAGAGAGTATCAGAATCCGGCTTAGGAACCCTAATGTGCGCACAAAGAAGTCTTCTGCTCAGACCCTTAAGTTTTCGTTATCTTGCCGTCGCTGAAACAAGCGACGCGGCACCACAGTAACCGTGGTCGTATTCCCAAACTGACACTGCATTAGGATCCACACAATCCCTGTACGGTAACCATTTTTATATTTATTGTGTTATATCTGGCCTGAAGGTGACGACACACCGGAAACGAGCTTGTTTGCCACGTTTTGACATCTGGGTTCGTTTGAATAGCTTGGACATCTTTTCTTCTGCGCCTCAAACCATATTTTCCAAGATGATCCGAATGGTCAGCGGTCATTGTGAAAAATTTTGGTGGACACCTTTTCTTACGTATGTTTATATTTGTTTTTCAGCACAACTCAAATTGTTATTCAGTCCATATCATAGTATCTCAGTTAGAGTGAGAATGCATTTTTGATAAGTTACTGACGAGAAATCTGATAAATAATCACGACAGAACTGTAAACTCATTTTAATAGGTTTTCGACTGAAGCCGCCTGTAGGAAATGCTTATGTTCCTCATGGGATCCTCCGTACAGTGCTTCTGTATTATCTTGAACAAAATCAAGCTTAGTTCAGTTCAGACTACCGTTCTAGTTCAAGGGCAAATTTCGACTCACACCGAGAGACGTATACATCAGTGTCTTTGTTTGGCACTCACATCCCAAAGATTTTCAGCTGAGCGTAAATCAGGACTACGGACTGGCTAGTCCAACACCTATCATCCCCAAGACAGAAGCCGCATTTTGGTGACGCGGGATGTCTGCATTGGAATGAGGTTTTGCTGGTAAACGGTTCTTGTTGGCGCACGTTATGCAATAAATGGTAGTGAAAACTTCAATGGTTGACATAAAATTTGGGTTTTGTTCGTCATCAAGTATAGCCAGTTCAGTCACGCTGTTAGCTGTAGATGTATCGTAAGCTGGCAGACACCCTGTCATTTGATTGTTTTTTCTCCACCGAGGTACATCACACCCTTCTTAAACTTGTGTCAATACAACTTTCTTGCATGGGATCCACCCAGATCAACTTCTTACTGGAATGCCCACTAGTCCCTGCCCGTTTCACCTTACGCTGCCTTTGTTCACCATGGGGAGGCCGCTGCTTTCCTCATCCTTCGGTACTAAACTAGGGGCAGTATTTCAATGTTCTTTGGACGCCCGCTGTAGGCATACTGTTTATTGCCGAAGACCCATCAGACGCCTGGCCGTATATCATATATCCGTCTCGCCCAGCTAAAGTTGACGGCCGCGCCCTCTTACCGTTATCTACCCGCAGATGCGAGTCTCTGAAGAAACTGTAGACGACACATTTTGACCTCTGGGGAAGTTTAACGCCTTCTCGTATGCTTAATTTCATTTTCCTGAGGTCTGTTTTTCAGTCCACTCAGCATCACACTTCTCGCCAGGTAGGGGTAATCTCATTTGACAACCTACCTGTCTGAGATATTGGTGACTGCTCATTGATTCTGCGTAACAGATGCAAACTGTCGTCGTCTGTGATTTTTCGAACACAGACTCAATCTTTTTTTTTCAGGTCAGCGTGATAACATGTTGGTGGATTTGTTTATTATTCTGTGACCAATTGAACTCTTCCGGATGTTTAGGAAATAATGCGCGACATTCGAAAACTTCACTGATGGAGAGCAAAATCACCCAGTAGTGTCTTAATGACGAGTACTTTATCATGTAATATTGCAGGACTGCCAGTAAAATGTTATAGGATCTTATAACCATATCACATGGTGTATATAGGCGTCATTTACCGTGTTCTGGTGGAACGACGCCTGTTCGTTCAATTGGCAAACAGCAGTCAGTCACTTCGTGGATGTCGTTCTTGTTTTGACAAATCAAGAATATCATGGAGGATCGCACAACCACGGCTCTGGAAAATTTCATGCCTAAATGTTATACTTGACAGAAATAACAACGTTTCGAGCACATTTCGTTACCCCCGTGTTTCAGCTAACCCGAGTAGCCCACATCGAAATGGTTGTTGAAACTGATTGGCTATTTCCTTAGGTTCTTGGTGTACAGGAGGTCACACACGACGCCTAGGGGGGTTTGAGTTACATTTTTTACGTGAACCTGTCTCAGTACATACACATCGTTCCCAAGTTTTGTCCTTCCTTGTTTTACTAAAACCTTAGGTGACTGTCAGTTCACTTGAATAACCGTAATTCCTCGATCCTCCTGTTTGCTACCCCTCCTGTGATTCAACTGTTGGCTTCTTATCTGAGGTTGGGACGAACTTTGTTGGTTCTCAGTAGTATCATATGAGTGCCTTGTTATTTCTGTTGATCCAATGCCTATTTTGTTGGACCGCGTTTTGGAATTGTACACACACCTTACATCATCGTTGAACAGTGTTGTTACTCCTTTATTTTTATCCTGAAATGGAGTACTTACACGATGTTGCAATCAATTTTATTTAACTGTGTTTCGCGTACCTTTCTTGCTATGCAGATCCCTCCCTCTTGTCGAGCTTTTGAATTACTAGCACTTCCGTGTGCCAGTATCCTGGTGTTTATCACGGGTTCCGGGTTTCTTCAACATATTCCACCGAAGCTTGCTAATGATACTGCGGAAAAACAGTCAGTCTCTATCAACACAAACTCTTCTGGATTTCCTGTGGATGCCCAGGCAGCTGGTCGTGTACATCAAGTGCTGTAAGACAACAGTCCTTCACTTTCGTCCGTTTATATAACTGTATGTAAAGCTTCTTTGTTTAAGTTATTTGCATTGTTCGTCAGATGGGTTTCTGTTGTGTTCTATCTGCTACACTCAATCCACCAGCCTTTTCTATTTATTTATCTGTGTAGTATGTGTTGTTCTCATGTGTAAAGCTCTCGTCGCAGGCCCAAAGGTAGCCATGATGATTTTTTTCATAGATAAGACTAATAATTTCCATAATGCCTTCTGTTTGATTGTGGACTCGCTCAAGCAACGTGATCGTATCTGCCCTCCTGTGGTGGGCCACGCCTAGTGTTCGTCGAGGTTGTCTGAATGTGCACACTGAGCTTTACGATGGAGACCGTATTGTCACTCGTCTTGTGCACGAATGTCTGGAACCCTAAAAATTGTTCATCCGAATGCTTGTCAACTGGATGAGTATCAGAACAATCACTAAGCCTAGTGAATGCTTCTGTGCACGACAGTCTATTTGTATGCTGTACGTGTCAGTTTCTTTCATAGATTACCCTCAATGTTAGCAACCTTTTAGACACTATACTTGGTGCCGTTTAAATCCGTCACGATGAGACTGGACCTTGACGTGGTGTGACGGCTTGCGCATCTCTATGACCTTTTGGGCTAAACTGGACAGAGTTACTCATACCAGGCAGGCCAACAGGTAGAGGTCTGACAAACCACAGTCTCCTGGTCCTCCAGGTTGGGGGTTGGAAGATGGTTGGCATCTCTTC
>QNGE01004349.1:3681-35771 GCA_008508345.1 Paragonimus westermani
TGAACGATTTATTGTGACGTTTCAAATCCACACTAGGATCCGTTATCAAACAAATAAATGTGTCGGAGTGAGGTTGTTCTACCGCTCACCGTGTCCGCCTGTCCGTCTGTCTTCGCTCGCTTTTCGTTTCACCGTCAACGATGCTGACGTAGTGGCTGTCTATGTCAACGTGTCGATTGAACGAATTCCGCGAATAGAGAGCTTCGAGTACAAGTCGTTCCCCTTTCATTTTCGCCCGCGCGACCACTTTTGCATGGTCTATGGTGACCTCGTGACCTGTATCCGCACAATGGTGCCACAGTTGTGATCTAGGGTCGGCTCGTCGCATTGCTAATTTGTGTTCGTGCACGCGTGTGCGCAGCTGTTTGCCTGTCTCCCCCACATACTGTTGGTCACATATATAGGTCACATATATAGGTCACATATATATATAAGTACACATTTTTGTCACAATATACTTATACATCAGTCACCACATGCTTTCACAGGTTCGCAGATATTTTCCCATACACCCTAGGTATTTCTGGTATATTTAGTCTGCATTTATATTTCAAATTTGTCGTATATATTATACATATGCCTGCTACAAACACAGGGCTTAGACAACCAATGAGAAAATTCGGCTTTAAGGTCACGCAGTGTATTACTTAGCGGTTCAAATTATTATTTCCCGGGTATGAAAGGAAACCGACTCCAAGAAACCTGGGGAGTGCATTCGCTTTCGTACACGAAAAACTGAAAAACTCTGATGGAATGAATGTCACCTGAAGTTCTAGTGAAATGGTACAAGTGATCTTTCCGACTGAGATCTGAAAAACATCACATATCAAAACGTTGGACGTGAAAGTGTTTAACTGGTCCATTATCTGTAAATCACTTCCGTACGTTGAATCAGCATGGCAGTGAACGGTGAAAGCACGTTCAGAAGGATATTCAAGATGAAGTACCGAAAGTTCGAGGAGTATGTTGAAGACTTGTGCAAATTTCAACGGGAAACTAGTACAAGCTTATTCATTAACACTTCGCAGACAGCTGCAAGTGCCAAGAAGCATAGAGGAATAGACCTGTCGCCAGGCTGCCCGTATGGAAGTGCGGTGTACAAATGCGTACACTGTTCACGGCGAACGAAGCCCTCCAAACGGTAACTTTTATTTAATCAGTTGTCACGGTAAATTGTAGTTTTGCAGATTACAGATGTCGGGCCTCCTGGGTCATCCATTATCGCACCGATGGATATCAAATGGAGGAGGCAAACTTGGTGCACTCACGGGACGTTCAGGTTGGTAAGCCGAACATTTATCCTAGGAATAGACGTCTGGCTGTTGATGCTGAACTGCATGTGTGTGAGATGATGAGCCATTTTAAGATTGCCCGTGAAACGAGGACGTACGTGAACCGTGAGTATGGAGTTAGAATGCGTCGGCACGATTTATGTAATCTACGTGCGAGGCACAACAAATTGGATGATCGCAACGAAATTATGAAGCTGCGTGATTTACTAAAATTGGAAGGTAGCTACAGGTTTCTACTCCGGGACAAAGTGTTGAGGTTCGTCATGTTTGTACCGTAAGGTACATTCCAACTGTGTCCCAAGTATGGGGATGTCATTCTAGGAGACGCAACTCATCCGTTAAATTATGGCGGCTTTATGCTATGGCATGCAATTCTGGTAGACGTAACTGGAGTTGGGGTGACGTTTTTTTACGCACTTATGCCGAACGAAACCACTGCCGGTTATAGGATAGTTCTCGAAAGCCTGCTTAAAATGGTGCCTTGTATGTCTGCTGTTCGCACCTTCATTGTTGACCGTTCAGCAGCACAGTTGAAGGCAATAGGTGAAGTCTTTCCGCATTGTGCCATGGTATTCTGCCGTTTTCATTTACTGCATGATGTGTCTCAGTGTTTCCGCCAGTTGGTTGGCATAAGTGAATATCAGAACCGTATTTACCAGTGGACCAGCAATATGGTGTTCAATGATAGCAGAGGCCAATTTAACAGTTTGCTGCAGGCTGTGAGGCTTGGTAGTCAACTCAAACATCCCTACGTGCAGCATCTTCCCTACAACGCATGCCCCAAGGTGTGCTACACAGACGCTGTCCACCAGTATGACTGCATGCATGTCTGATGAGTTAAGCCTTATGCCCGCTGCCTCAATAGAACCGCCGTTTGTGTCTAACACGCGCAGGAATGTGTAAACTTGAAAGTCGTGTAATTGACGATGATATGCCGCAGATTGACGTCATCGGTGATCCCATGGTGACAGCTCGCATTAGACGAGTTGCTAAAGGTACGCTAAAGCAGTTCAAAACAAAAGTCAGGAAGACTTATGAAAAGCAGCGTGCCTCCAAGCCTGCAGACATCAACGTTTGCCAAATTTGCTTTGAAAAGGAGGATCCCGTGGACCTAGACAACGAAACCGTGCACTGGGTACAGTGCAGTCAGTGTTCCGGTTGGTACCACCACTACTGTGCCAGCTACCACGAGTCTGAACCAGTCTACACATGCGTAGACCGCGACAACGTGGACAACACTTGACCATCCGGTAGGATTATGAAGAAACGGTGCTCTCGAGCGTCATGTGAAAGAACCCACGGCTCTATTCAGGGCCACCCACGACATGATTTCACGAGGTATGCTCATGTTAATATTTTGCAGTGGTTATTGCCGTTAGTCAAGTGTGGTTCACTGAGTCTTCCTTCAGTGGTTCCTCTGTGGGTAGACCAGACCGTTGGCAATGTGCGTCTATTTTCAAACCGATTTGCAATGCTTACTGCCGTTAGTCAAGTGAGGTTCGCTGAGTCTTCCTTCAGTGGTTCCTCTGTGGGTATACCCGACTATGTAGTTATAATCATACATATATATTTGTATACACATTTTTGTGTTTGTAGATATATATATGAACACATGTGTATATAAACATAAAAATATATAGATATCTATATCCAAGTGTACATGCATGTGCACATAAANATGAGCCAGAGGCCCAGTAAGTCATGCACACAACTTACACAATCACACGACAGCGAAATGCGTTAAAGCATTGTAACAGGCAAGCCAGACGTTCTGGCTGTGCCCGATATGCTCGTAAACCCATTTTGTGCAACGCGGAGACACCGGGGACAGCATTCCTCAGAAGTAGGGGTTCTAACGATAGTCTTGCTGAAGGATATAACAGAAACAAACGTCAGACAAATGCTCAGTAAGACACGCACATGACTTACACGAAAGAAAACAAAAGCGGCGTCGACGTCGACAACACACTGCGTTACAGGAGTGTCGGTTTCTTTTCACACAAAAATTTCTGAATATTCAGTGAAATGGAAGTTATATCGAGTTTACTTAAAATGATACAAATAATCCTGCCAAAAAAATATGTAAAATGCCACACATCGTGATTTTTCTCCCAATAGTATTCGCACTTAGCTCAGGCACGGGCTATGAAGACACATTCGAGACGTTTGCTAGCTTAGCAGTCCATGTATATGGGCAGATGCGTATTAAAATGCAGAAAGGCTTTTGTAAATACGGAATTAAAAATGGTCAGGTAATAAATACACACCTACCCATAAGTACGTGGACTTCAGTCGATATAATCAGATGCGCACATGTATGTGTATACAGGTAAGCGTACACAATTGTCACCAAACAAATCAACGCATTTACTCTGCTCTTTCCTGTATAGACCTGCACCTCAATATCGAAAAATTTACCATTATTTGTCATTTACATGACCTCGAACTCCAGCATTAATAAATCTGCCAACGAACATATCCAACAATCAATCTGAAAATCCGACAGCTCAAATTACCTTCCCCCAGGTATGAAATGAAAAATGTCCCACATTACAACNGAAAATAAGTTCAACGAAGTTAGTCGGTCTTGGTAGCTTAGATCCTTAATACCCCATACCACACGTGTGGCGAGCCTTTGTACATTTTTTAGGGCGGCTATGTCTTTTTTGAGATATGGTGTCCAAGCATGGACACAATATTTCAAGTGGGAGCGAACTATAGCCGAGTACCGTGGAATGAACACCACTGGACAAGGGTTGACGATCGTTGAGTTCAGTCGATATAACGTCCGCCGCGCTTTTGTCGCGGCTGCGGTATACTGATCAGATGGATTGAACGTACTAGTGACATGGATACCCAAGTCTCTTGTGTGATGCTTAGTTGGTAGTTCAACTCTCTGTCAATGTGCATTCTTTAAATACGCGGGCGTTGACTGGAGAGATTTGGCGAGGATATGAATTTTGAGAACGTTCAGCGGTAAATCCGACTTTAATGTCCATTCGCAAATTTTCAGAATGGCCCCTTGGAATGCAGTCGACCAGCTTTGTATCGTCTGCATGCAGATGACACGGGCAGACTAAGTCGTTCGTCAGGTCTTTTATGTGTACCGGGAAAAGCAGAGGGGTGAGAATTGATCCCTGAGGAACTCCTCTTAACGGAAAACCTTTGTCCGACAGTATCCCTCTTACTCTCACTCTGCACGACCTTCCAACTAGAGACGTCTGTATCCATCTGCAGATTCTAGCAGAGATTCCAGCTACTCGGAGTTTTCAGAATAGAAGCCCGTGGATGACAGAAAGCGAAGGCTTTCTGAAAGTCCAGATAGCACACTTCGACATCATCCCCACTATCTAGTTTCTTTGTGAGAGTGTCCAAAAACGTCCGCAAACTGGTGAGACAAGATCTCCTCCTCAGGAAGCCATGTCGATGAGCGCTGAAGAATTTCTGTTCACAGAGAAACTTACAGATCTTCCCACGTAATATTTGTTCGAAAATTTTGATGACAACACTAGTCAGGCTAACTGGTCGGTAATTTCCGACTTCTGATCGGTTGCCACTTTTGAAGATGGGAGTTATAATGGCTTTTTCCAGTCCGTCACCACTATCCCCGTTTCTAATGTGAGATTGAACAGTTGGGCAAATAGTGACGCCAACAATTTGGCCAGAGGTTTCAGGACTGCCGGATGGATGTGGTCAGGTCCTGCGGACTTCGTGCTGTTTAGCTTGGATAACGCTTGCTCAACTTAGTGAGGCGTAATGACCTGATCCACCATGGGCACGGTCACAGTATTAGGCCGAGGATCCCGTACCTTGTTATCTGAGCGATGGACACTTTGAAACTGTGCCATAGACGGGTCCGCTATGCCCTCGTCAGTCGATATGATCTCCTCGCTATAGGAGAGTGTGGTCTCAATTTCGTTTCTTAGAGAGGACCTGGACTGGGCATAACCATGTTGGTGGAAGCCTGACTGATCTCGAATATGCTGACAACAAGGTGTTGCTGTTTGACAATTTCCAAATGGTACAAACAACACTAAAGTCTATTTTGCTTTCTGCTAAATGTCTCGGAAAACTTTATTGCTCGACGCACTGAGTCGCTTTCTCCCCAAGTACGAAATGTTCAGACATAAAAACGGAAGGCCTTTGAGGAAAGCGACCAAATCTCCATCCGACGAAGCATGTAGGTGGTTTCTGATAGCGTTACAAACGGCATCGACAGGCGAATTAGCTAGAGAGTCAAGAGGACGGCCCTCGACAAGAGAGTGAACCGGAAAAGTGGCACGTGCGTGGTTCGGGATCGCGCCACAGTCACATGGCATGCAGCATACATCGTGCCAATTCTCCTAATAGCCTAGATGCAATATGCAACTATGCGTTTTAAAACTATCTTACATATCATACTGCAGGCAGACCAGTGAAATATCCGGATCGTTAAGCAGCTCTCACGGAGAACAGTTTTGTGGCAACAACGATTTGACCTTGATGAGAAAAACTGCGGCCAACCACTCTTGGCGAGATCTCGTTCAAGGCATGCCAGCTGATACCCAATGAACCAGCAGTTGATACGACAATTCCCAGACGTCGCAGATAGAATAGCACTAACACCCACAGTTCCTAGCGAGCTACCACTCCAGTGTCCTCTCCTACAGGTGCCGAAACAACCGCAAAAAGAGGAATGTTCGAGGTGTGTTGTCCATGGAACGTTCAAGTGCATTTTATACGGGGTACAGGATGATCGCGACCGGTAACACCGCATGCCTCACGCCAGCCTCCGATAACACATTAGACAAAAACCGGAACGATAAAGGTTGGGTAGCAGTACAAAAATAAATGAGGAACCCAACCAGATTACGCAACGAACATTCGAAAACAAATAACTGGGGCAAATACGTGCATTTTTTGTTTTAAAAGCGATTTTTAGTTTTTTCATTTTTTGTTGTGTTGAGGCATAGAAAAATACGTTTGTACGGAACGATTCGACCGGTGTGCCTTGCGACCAAACTGAGCAGTGATCAGCCGCGGAGGAGTATGTGACAGGTTTTCGGAACGAGTTCATCCGCGCTGCTGATGGTAGAGTCAGCAGGCATGGGTTGGGTGACGGACGACGAAGTACTTGGATATCAGTCTACCGCAGCTGATGTGTGGTGACGAATTTTAACTTGTTGACAGACTAACCAAGCACGCGCCCAGTATCCGAAGCCCGTTTACATACGTGGTCAAAAGAAAATGAGCTCGGCAATGACCCGAAGGCCAAGATGAGCAACGTTGTGCAGTTTGTCGAAAACACACCGCCGGAAAAGGATAGGACTACTGGGTATGGATTTCCGATGGAGGTATCGCAATATGTAAAGATAGAGAAAATCTATCATCGAAATGGTTAACGAGAATGCGCTCGTAATAACTGGATTCAATACGGTACCAAATAAATCAGTGTACAGGAAAATTGCATCTCTCACCTTGAGTGTGAAAATCTTCAGAAATCGAAGAAAGAAAGTGCCCGTACAACAAGTCGACAACCAGGCACCGATCAACAATGGTGGACGATAAAACGGATTGAGCTCACTCAATCTAATGAGCATTGGCCGGGTCAGAGCGAAACGACTGTTTATGCATCGAGAAACGGTGGGAAATACAAGTCACTCAAGAAAAAATAACCGAAGATAAACGTCCAATTTCAGTATCTAGAAGTTTACAGAGCTTGAACTGTGCGGGGATAAGGGAAGCGGTCAGAGTAGATGGTGTAAAAACAAAGACGAGTAACTTATCTTATTTTGGAAGAAGAGCAAATTGTGAGGCCACCTTTCAACGTCAATCAAAGCTTAGTAGCCTTGAAATTACGCAACATACCTCGACAAAATGAACAATCGGTACCACAATCGTGACCTACTTCAGAAACAGTGTGAGATACGGAGTCCGAATATCGGTGTTTGCGAGGCGAATGTCCTTCTGACATTCTGCAACAGACAAAATCCAACGGTGGTTGGTGAAAATCACAGGCTCTTCTCTCTTGAGAGAACATCGGGGGTGATTGACAATCGAGCAACTTGCTAAGCACTCACGACCGAATGTGATATATCTTGTTTCTGCCGGCGGTAAACGTGTAAACGTTTCCAGAATCCGCGTACTTCAACTACGGCGCGATTACGGTGTCTGACGCATCACCAGCTATACTTATTTTCGAAGCTGAAGTGGAATGGTGAAACGTAACGGCGGTGGCTAATACATCCTTAAGTCTATCGAACGATTCGATGGCTGTCGCTGATAACTCGAAGGCCCCATTGACTGCCGGGGACTAGATTGGTTAAGGGCTGTATGAGCTCAACCCGGTGTGGAATAAACCGCCTGTATTGCTTTACGGCAGCAAAACTTGGCCGGTCAGGAGACGACTTCAAATAGTTGACCAACGGTTGCGTTTGTATGCTCGCATCCGATAGCACCAGCTAGTATGTAACGAAGAGGTCAAGAGTCGGATGCCTGCCACTGATTGTCAAACGAGTTCTTTTTTTCAGTCTTTACAGCTGCACAGACTTAGGTGGTTAGGTCATGTACTAAAGATTCCAACTAGTCGTCTACCACATCAGGCACTCTCTATTGACGCTGTGGCGACCGGCGCAAGTTACGAGCTGGACTGACGGTGAACTGGCGTGGAGAAATGAAGTCGTTCACCAAAAGGTTCGCCACTGTGGATCGGGTCCGTTTTCCGGGCTCAGGCCCTCGCGATTTCCAGAGGTGGTGGCTAGAAAATTTAGGTAAGATAGCAGCTAATCGGGTGAATGTTGTCTTCGTGTGACCGACTTTTCTGTGGATTGGGTGCATAATTAATGACGCGGGGTAGTGAAAGCGGTAGGGAAACTGTCTTACTGTTGACGGTTCATTCTCACTTATGGCTCGGTTGTTTGTTTGCAAGGTGTAGGCACATTGATTTTGAATGTTTGAAGATAAACGCAACCAATTTTTTTCATAGTTAGGTCCTTTTCCGCCCCCTCCTTCTTTCGTTTTCTCTCCCCACACAGGGATTTTTTATTCATGGTTGTGTGGTAGTTAGGCCCTAGTGTGGGCTACGGATGTAATGCTCTCCTTGAGGTTGATGAGTATACACAGTTGACAGTTAGATGCTGCTCTTTCTTTTTCTTTCCTCGCCTTATTTCTTAGCTATTGCAAATTCCTTTCCTTTCCAACATTGCATCTATAATTCAGTGATACCCGCTGATGAGTTGTCCTTCGTAATGTCGATGTTGTCAGTGATGAGTGCAACTGTCTGGGGGCGAGCCTCGCTGAGTAGAGTACAAGGGGTTAGTTCCGAATGAACGCTCAAATGTGGCGCGCCTTAGGAAATGCTCCACCACCTTTCATTGAACATCAGTAAGGCTGACCAGTCGGTGGCTGGTAGGATTGCCCATTGCCTGTAGCAAATGCGACAGTGAGTGTGGCCCCTTATTATGTCTCCAAAAGTGTGGTCGCTCGAAGTGACTAATCGATCAAATTGCGGAAAGGCTCTGCCAGAAAGAGAGCTTCTACTTTGAGGATATAAAGATAATGATGTTTGATCCTATGGCTCTATAAGTATTGTTCTTAGACAAAAGACCTTAAACATGGAGGGGGACAAGTTGGCTCTCAGTAATGGATGTTGAGAGTTTCACCGATAGGTTTACAATAATATATCCAAGGCGTCAATGATGATCACCTAGTCGAGTAAGCTGCATGACAGAAAACGACGTATAACATGGATACAGGACCTGTTACGACTGCGGAACGAAAGTTTGGATCAGGATACATTAGGATTATCCGAGTAGGCGAATTCTCTTGGCAGTGGATATAGAATGATCTTGCTACAAGAGGGCATTCCTCTCCTATGCGTCAACAGAGAGAGTCTGTTTGATACGCTGAACAGCCAGGGACTATCAACTCATTGACAACGATGTGGCGTGCGCACAGTATTTTTCGCTGTTAATGCTTCATTGTGTTCCGTAACTTACACCGTTCGCAAGTTTTCATTTACAATTGATGGTTAAACCGCGAGACTCGGCTTCTTTGAGATTATTATACGGATTCTATGTTTGAGACACAAGTCGCCCCTGTAGGGGACAGGCGGATATACGTTTTCATCTGGAAATACAAAACGCGGTTTGCTCCAGCCACGTCTGGGATCAACCGTAGCAACGTATCGGAACCATTCGTAAGCGATTTGGAAGGATAGAGTGTGAAATTCTCCGACAAGTTGATGAAGCTGTTGAGCGAATGAAACACGGGTTTGAGGCAGGGGGTTTGAGGTACTCGGATACAGTCTTTGTCTCTTCCTCGGTGCCATGAGGGCGTTTACTTGCATGCAAATCAGACATTGAAAACAGAATGTGCCACCACTCTCGGTGATTATGATAAATAGTGTGAACAGAGTAGGATCACTTATATAAAAATGTGGTAAACAAATCAGAACCAAGCAGTGATCCAATGTGATCTGTAGAAGCACTGCTGACTACCTCGGAATGAATGCTGTCTTAATGGTTGGCAGTAATATTATTTTAAAAAAAACTTCTGCCTAAGAAAGGTCCGCTGACGGAGCTTAGGAAGCCTCTCGTCGTGTCCTCGCCGGCCGTCATCAACCAACACGATGACCCATTGAACAAAACCCACTCTGAAGAAATGTGAGAATTAAATCACTGCCGAGTCGCCCAAATTCCAGTGGATGCAAATAAAGAATTTCAAGCCACCACTAGTGCGTGACGTTCCTCGGGCCAGTGGCTAGCTCGCGTTGGATACGCACAACAGCAAGCATATCAATCTCCAGACAGGTGTGCGCAGCCTAATTGGCATGCTTGAGCAGTGATCGTATATAAACCATGTGAGACGTTTTAAACGCATTTTGTCTGTGCTGGGAAAGTGCGTTTCATCAATATCAGGGTAGGGAATCCGTTTCTAGCCGCCACCTTGTGAAGCTAAGCGAAAGATTAGCTAGAGGACAGCCAGATGCCCGGATGTTTCCTCAGATGGGCATTCATGATATTTGCTGTTCTGAACGCACTAATAGACACGAAGGTTTTGCCAAAATTCCCCCGAGTGACATGCGTGCACAACTACTGTCATTGGTTCAAGGCTTCAGTCATTCGACCGGCGCTCAATCGCGTCGAGATCACTCCATAATGCGTCGGGTTCCACAACATTCCAGATCTTCAGGTCGTCAGCCTAGGGAGGAGCGCCTTGGGAAGTATCGTCATGAAGGTCGACATAACTGAAAAACAGAGAAGGGTCAAGCACCGACTCTGCTGAACTCAGGGAGCGAGATGAGGATTGTGATTCAGGTTTAACCCTTAGAGTCGCTTTCATTTCTTCGAACAAGTATGTTGTCAGGTAGCAGAAAGTAAAAGCATGATAGGCTGATTTAAACAGACTTCCAATTTACAGGCGGCATAGCAGACACTCCATAAAATGTGTTGTTTTTCTCATCTTTCACATTCATTTACCGCCATCTACGTAATTCTGGTGGGTCTGTGTTGTGAAACCTCCAACAGTCATTTAACAGAAGTTTATTAGAATACCGTCCTTCATTAACCTATAGACAACGCTGCCAAAAATTTGGTGTTGATCCACGTTGGTTAAAAAGGCTGAAGCCTGACCTCACACTTCTGCATAAACTGATACGCCCGGCTGCCATCACCGCAGCGTTTGCGACCCACTTACAACACAGATCCCCCTATGGTCCAATAAATGGAGGCTCCATTTTGCCAGACCTACTATTTCAGAAAAGGATGGGCGGAAGCTTCTTTCTTGTAAAATGTTTCGACCGAGACCAACGCCAGTAACAAAATTCGGCATTCTGAAATGGGCTTGGGCGGCCACCTTACGCTACCGAATGAAATGTCTATCTTCAAACTCCGCGCATCTTCCAATGGCTTCCTTGAACTTGGTCAAAAAAGCAATTAGCCGTCAGCCACACACATTGCATATAATCCGCCCCTGCCATCGCGCTCCCTCGAAAACAGCTTGAGTAAAACCGCTCGCCATATCCACATCGCTCACCCACACCCACATCATTATTTGACCTGTTTCATGCTCAGAAAGCTGTTGTGAAATCACCATTTTGTTCATGTGCATTATTGCGCACGCATTACCAAGGTTGCTGAATAATGTAGACTTGGCGCTTAGCAGTAAGTCCAACGGAATAATCTTATATGGGTTATACTTAGCACACGCACATAGAAAGTGAACAGGTTTATAACCTGCATGTGGAGTTTTTTCCACACATACATGCCTAGTTGCAACATTCTGTTCCTCCTCGTTCGCATCAGGTATATAAGCGTTCACAAACGACTGTAAGTCTTAAAAACCTTCACACCAATATTAACGGTAGCCTACGTTGATGGATTACTGACTATCACACAAAGCCTTCCACACAAAACTGCACACAGAAATACTCATCGGTGTAGATTACACAATCAAACTGGAACCGCGTTTCACCATTCCCCTGTCTAAACCCCTGTAGGACATTTTTGGAGGTCAAAATTCCCCTCGACTGACGCTGCCATGTCGTTCGTCGTGACCCCGTCCAACTACACGCTTGCTTTCGTTGTCCTCACAATACATGTCTTGAATTACTGATTCCTCCAGCCCGCCTCTCCCAGCCATTGAACCTCACCCACCTACCACATACCTATTTTTATCTGTCAGTTTCACCCTCCCTATCCCCGTGGATACTGTCACCAGCGTATCCGTTTACCCGAAGCCCGGGTAGTTAGACACACATCAGACTGATCCGTTTGCACTCGGTCGGTTCGTCATCGTCGGTCGGTCGTTTGTGCTTGTACTTGACGTGCCCTTTGGACCCTTGACGGCCTAATGCGGTCAAACATTGGGTTTTATCCCATGAACACAGACGAATTGAGGCTTGTTCTTGTAATTGATTATATTATCTATGTCAATAGTATCACGTTTGCAGCGACTTGACTCGGTTCTGATACTTGGCGTCGTTGGTTATACGTGCGTCACTCAACGTTTGTCATAAGAACGAACACCCTCCTTTTAGCCACTTCACAACATTCTGTCCCATGTAATATAGGTTTCGGCTTCAACATGACGCTGCAAGGTGAACTGACGTCGAATTCCGTGTGGAGTTTTGATTAACACATTATTTATATCTAGCTATCGGTTGCTCAAATGTCGCTGAACCCTATAATAAATAGTTAACAGTGTCATGTATTTTAGTATACAATGCAAAAATATTAATGTCAAAGGATTTACCGAGGGCAATTACAAGCGCATTATTCGCTATGGTGGATAGGAATGTTACACCTTTGCTCATTCAGCATTTCAGACTGCATTCTTTTTCCTAAATCCAAATATATATTCGCTGTGCAAGGAAATCTCCTGCGACGAGTGGACGCGCAAAACCCCGTCTGGACCGAACAATCTGCAAGTATTTCAACTACTGAACGGTTTCCAGCATTTGAAGAAGTCTTGCGCTAGAGCCCGCCAAATCCTTCGCCGGATTCTAGGACTTCCCGACTTCCCCACCAAAGCTAATGAACTTCAACGTCTTTTCGGAGCTATTTGCTGGTCATTGTAGTCGGTAGCAAATAATGTCGAAAGTCAGCAATCAGTGATTACTTTGTCCGGCTGGTGGTTCTTTGGCCACTTCCCGCTAAGTGACTCTCGTTCGTAATAATTTGGTCGGTCAGGGAAGGAATCTGACCACTGAGAGCCACGTTCCAATTCGACCGATTGAGGAGAGAACCGGAAGTCCGTAAGGAAGAGCTTGAGACGGAAGCCAATAATTGAATGGAGAGACTTGTCAGGCAGACGCGCTGTGACAATCTTTCTCTGTTAGATAGCTGCAAGACTTCTTCTAGAATGGGGCAGGCGTTCCGCCATAGTTTTCGTGCGGGAAAAGGCTCCTGTAAGATGAACAGCCTGTTTCTGGTAGGCACTGGCTGGCCCCATTTTGTCCACATCTCTTAGTAAAAGTTTAGGGAGGTTGTTATCTGTTTTCCAGCCGCGAGAATTTGCTTGGGTTGTTGCGCGAAGACATGTTTCAGCCAGGTAAGGGTTTAGCCCGCCATGGAAACCCGCCTGAAGGTTTGTGTGGGTTTTTATGTGGGGGCAAGTTCTAACTGGGTAAAAGCTGAGTCTGCTTGGGGAACATGCTCAAGCAGCCAACAAGGTGAATACATTTGGAGACGCGGGAAACCCAGAAGACTATTCAGATAACAGGCCTCAGGAATAAATAATTCGTAATCGAAGTGGAGAGGGACGGGGACCTCGAAGCGTAAAGGTTGGAGAAGGGTCAGTTCCATTGCTTGGGTCACTTAAGCCGAGGCCCCGAGGTTTTCTAGGTGGTGACTTAACCTGATCATCGTGGAGGTAAGAAGAGAAATTAGCGAAAATATGATCCTTTGTGTCACCCGAAGTTCGGGGCGCGCGCTGATATGCGTCCAAGTTTCGAACACCTGACCCCGATTCTCCGTTCTTGCAAAGAACGATCAGGTGACACGCATGGGCTTCAAATGGTGAACTCCCTCAAGCACTACCTCGGCACCTAACTCGACGAGTAGCATGACCGGAAGATCTGGCGAATTTTCCACACCCAGCAGCGCTATCTCCCAAGGATAGGTGCTGAGGAGTACGACGCACATAAGATATACTTGTTCTGGTCGTCTGGGAAGTAAACGGTAAACAACTGTGTTCACGTCACAACTCCTATGTCCTAGGAAGCTTAATCTTCAAGGTTGACAACAACCTTCTCTCTGAGCCGTAAAGCTCGCTACTGCCTGGAGTGCTGCAGCAAGTCCGAGAAGGATGGAAGCCATATACTGACTGAGGGAGGCAAGTTCTGCGTTCATGTTCAAGAGCATAGACAAAGTAAGCTCCAGGCTTTTCGAACAGAGGACATTTACGCAGAAGTTGTAGCCGTGTGGGCTTTGCAGTGGTGTTTGGGAGTATCATGCACGGGCGCATTCTTAGCCACTGCGCTATGTGCCTCGGAATAGACAGAGCAGGCAGGTGGTAAGTAGAATATAATCTCCCTGTTTCCGGTGGATACAGCTAAGACTGTACCGACGCAGACACCTCCCAAATGGCATGACGTTCTCATCGTCACCCCGTGTCCGAAGCGGCCATATCGACTGGCGACTTGAGACCCGCCGAAACCATTGTGGTGGATCTTATCTGGATTCATCATATCACATGGTTCAGTCTTGAGGGAGCGATCTTTTACTTCTAGGAAGTAAAAGCCAGCGGCAAGGAGTGGCTGTCGCGAGCTTTGCAGAATTATAGTTAGAAACGAACTCAGCAGTGAAACCTTGGATACCACCGAATGGTGGGAAGCATGATGTTACAGTCAACTTGCAGTAACAGACCGATATGGTAACTCGATAACAACGGGAACAACCGAAACGTCGATCTGAAACAGTTGACATTATCCGCATGTGAAATTTGACACTCAGAGCACCAATGATGCGGGATGAGAATACGGTAAGCCACCATTAACAAATCACTGCTAAGAAATAACGATAAATCGACGCAGATTGTGGTGTACAGAGAAGCGACTGAGAGAAAATGTGGTTCAACTGCTGCAAAAAAGAAATCCGAACCCAATTTCTGGATACCCGCGCGAGAACCACGCTCGCTGCGTTCTTTGGTGGGTACATCAACTCTCTTTTCAACTCCATTTTAGGCGGCTTTCTTGCAGCCCTGGCCTTTTCTAGAAGAGAGCCTGAAACAACCAACGCCTCCAGTTTATCGAGAAACCACTGTTTCGAAGTGACCAAGGAACTTAGTGTTGCAGATACGTCACATTTCGAACGCTCAATCTGTACTTCTGTGAAGGTGGTGATTTTGGACCCAACAGGGGTCACGACGTAATGGTCGCAATGGAAAATCGGGTGAGTTTGTTGACCTTACCTCAACCTGTCCTTAGGGGGTTAAGGCCTGATTCGTGGAAATTCCCGAAGGATTTCTTCGTTAATGGTGTTCGGGGCCAGTAATAGTTAAGATCAAATATTGTCAAGAGGTGTTCCCCGTGACACAGCTCTGGTTTGATGACCACTTTGTCTACCGGGTGCGCTTCACCCATGACAACTAGATCCACCAATGGGTGTGTCGTTCTCGGGCACTACCATGTGGTTTTTTCAACATTTGTACGGGCTTCCTTCCAGAGCAAAACTGGAAAGTAATCCGAGAGACCACTCTCGCAGTCCTCAAGTGGAGAGCTGCCATCTGAGTTTGGGTACGTTGAAACCATCCAGAAAGAAGGTAGAAGGCACGCTGTTTTGACAGAAAACAGTTTCGGACGGCAAGAACGACCCCCTCGTTGATGTGCGGCGTGACGACGGACGGTAAATAACACCGACACTTGGGTTGTGAAGACCACTTATTTGGAGGCGACTTCTGTTACAGCAGGCGGTGTGCTCTGTATAAAGGCAAAAATGTGAGAGATCTTCAGGGGACCGGTTGTCTGACCTCCGTCGGCCTTTTTGGAAGGCTCATGCAGTTACTTTGTAGGTCATTTAGGGCCGTCTCAACATGTTTGGGTATGAAAGTAGACCAAAGAGCGCGATAAAAGCTGCAAGGGGCAGTCCAAGTATCCAGGAGGAACGCGTGGATGGCGGCAAATGTTAGAAAAACCTCTTGGAGGTTGACGGTTGTTTCTTTTCTGTGGAGCGCTTCGTACGTCCTAGTTAACCGACGGTCGATGGCTATTAAAACACCTTTGCTATCCGAGCTGCTGGAGGGTATTTTTCGGTTTGGTACCCATGAAGGTTTGTCCGGCACGTTTGGTTTGGAGAGGACTTAGTGATAGATGACCCCAGCCCACTAGAGGGAAATGCGGTAGAAGCGAACCGAGCATGGTCCATCCTGGGCAAAGGATGTGACCACAGCGGACTGATGGAACTATAGGGCACAGAATTGGAATTAATTTAACGGAACGTTTTTAGATTGAAAGGCTCGGGAGCGTGGAGGGAAAGATATGGGTTTTATCACTTCCAGAGGTTCTTCCTTCATACTCACGCAGCTAGAAAGACGGCTGGTCATCCAAGGTGACGGTTGCAGCCGCCTCTGTTGTGAATGGAGACGCGTCGACTGACTTACTTGAGAGCACTGGTCCCCCCCCTCGATAATGAGGATCGAGACGTTTGCTTTGGCCTGTGGTTTTGGTTAGCCTGAATGTGTGGACCTGCTCTGACAACCTGGGTGCAATTCTGCGGCTGTTACAACTGGTATCTTGATGGGACTTACTCAGGGTTAGCAGGGGTTGACTTCGTTTCTACCGTTTTCTCTAGCATTTTCCTGTGTTACTCTCTGCAGGCTACGTCGTAAGATGTTTGGGTGATTTCTTGGTGGCTACACAGCAAAGTCTGGCAGATTGTTAACTCCAGAGGGGCGGAGTTATCGAGAAAAACTTTTTCCTGATAAACCGCGGACATACAACGCGTAATGCCCCGTGGATACCCCGGCAGAAACCAAAGGCACTGTCGCATCTTCTAGACTGTAATTTTGATTTTTCCGAAGCATTTGTCCGTGTCCGACGCGACCCTCCTGTGCATAAACTAGAAGTCCATATCATCCGTTTGATTAAGTGCATTCTTGGTAGCAGAACTTCTAAAGTAAAAACGGGACGGGACATTCCTCTACATTTCGCGCCCTCCGCTGGGGTTCGCGGAAGGTCCAATCCTGGTTCAATGATATATAGGTGACTTTCTTGATCTTATTTCCAGATTGCGATTCCAATACAATACAGACGACCTCGACCATATCAAGTGTTGGTCAGACAAATGGGACACTCCACTAAACAACAGCAAATATGCACATGTGTAGCTCGGAGTAGGCCCACGATAACCTACTCATGATGCACGAGACACAGTTAGAGTACAGCGTTGTATCAGACCCCACTGAAAGATGCCGACACGTTCGGAGTTGCATATGTTTACGACGCTTCCGAGACGGGTTATGGAGCTGTCGGTTATCTACGAGAAGTCTTGGGAGATGACAGCATTTTTTGCTGCTTCTTGATGGGGAAATCCCGTGTTGCACCTCTAAAGCACTTGTCTACCCCAAGGTTCGAACTTATAGCCGCAGTATCGGCGGCTAAACTTATGAGATTTATAGTAAGTGAACTCAAGCTAACCTTTGATAACATCACATCATCGTGTTGGAGTACTTGAAAAACACCTCTTGCCGCTTTTTCACATTTGTAGCCAACCGTGTCCAACCAATTCGTGATTACACCCAGGACTGTCGTTGGCGACACATTCCGTCCGAGTTAAATCCGGCAGACATACCTTCGCGAGTAACCCATGATGCTAGTTCTGAAGAAACTCACATGTGGCTCAGTGTTCCAGCCTTTCTATGGGAACTTGACAATTCGTAGCCACCTGACAAGCCTCTCAAGCCGATTCCAGCTAAGGAACTAAAATTAAAGAAGGTGCTGGTAGTAGCCACCGTTAGTAGTGCGCAATGGTATGTGGAGCATGTTTCGCGTTACTCTCGTTCGTACGCCCTACTCCATGCGGCATCGTGGTTAATACGTTTCAAGAATTACCTCACTTGCATGAAGGCCGGTCGACAGTATTCCATTATGCTGGGTCCTTTGCATAAGTTAGAATTGAACCTAGCTTGTGAATCCATCGTTCGACTGGAGCAACAAAACGTATTTGCTAAGGGCTGTACGGAACACTCCAAAGGGCGACCGGGTACGCTAGCCCGACTGAAGCCTGCCGCTATAAACTATGTTCTGTGTCTCGGTGAAATGGTTTCGACCGAGCTGCCCAGCTGTACTGGAATAATGGTACTGCCACCCCGCGGAACTGTTACGGATATGATTATTAGACACTACCACGAGATCGAAGGTCACATTGGAGCCAGTCACGTCTTATCATCCATCCGAAGGAAGTTCTGGATTGTCAAGGGCATAGCTAGTGTGCGCCGTGTTATGCTGAAATGTATGAAGTGTAAAGTGTTGTCAGCGAAACCGCCTCCTGTTGATCATACGACACCTGGTGGCGCCCCGTTCACAGCCTGTGGCGTGGAGTATTTTGGACCTCTTGAGATCCGAAGTGAGAGGAACGTTTGTAAGAGATATGGCTGTCTCTTCACGTGGTTAAAGACATTCGGAAGTAGCACAATCGATATCGATGGACTCCTTTTTAATGGCTCTAATGAGGTTCATTGGACGTCGGGGTGTGCTGGAAGTCATGTATAGTGATATCGGATCCAACTGTAGGCGCGGGATCAGAGCTGAAGGGGGGAATTACTTGGCTTGAACCAAGACAAAATCCATCGGACTCTGGTGGTCCGCGGTGTCGATTGGCACTTTAATCCTCCCGCTGCTAGCCACTGAGGTGGAACATGGGAGCGCATGATTCACACAGTTCGACGGAGCATGCAGGCCGTCGCAAGGGAACAAGTAATGCCGGACGAGAGTTTCTACACTTATTTAATTGAGGTCGGGAGAATTCTCAGTGATAAACCTTTGGTTTCAGTCTACGATGATCCGAACGGTCCCTCGGTTCTAAGACCAAATGATCCTTTGCTCCCAAAACCAAACCCTGGTGTGCCATGCGATCATATCACATTGCTAGGAAAGTACACGAAAGGGCGGAAGCAGGCTCAACGCCTGGCTAGTTTGTTTTGGGAACGCTGGGTCAGAGAGTACCTACCCTCCATCCAGGTGTATCATAAGTGGACGAAGGTTGGACGAGATATGGAGGTTGGTGATAGTGTTCTACTCATTGGAGGCCCTTGGCCCGTAGGCGTTTGGCCCAAAGCTGTGATAAGCGGAGTAGTGAAGGGTGCTGACAATCACGTCTGCGAGGTGTACTTGAGAACAGAGAGCGGCACGGTCAGGAGAGACATAAGATCTATATGTCTTCTCGAAGGAGCGGAGGGTAGTGTCATCGACAGCGAGTAAGCCTCAGGTGCAAGGGAACCAGTTCATGACACACTCAACCGCAGCTACACGAGTGTTGGAAAACCATGCTGGTTCCGGGGACCGGTTTTGGAGTAGCTGCTTGCGTGAGTGTTTGATGGTCGTTATATGTTAACAGAATGATGGTGGCCACGCTCCCTGCTTTATTTATTCCCTTCTCATTTATTCGTCTACTTGAGTTGGAATTACTTATACTGATTATGAGCTTTTCTTACAATCTGACATTGTAGTGCACAGAGCAGATACAAGTTCACAGTCGACTGATCGTGGGCTAAAATATGGAGAGGAACCTTCAAAGAAGGAACACTCAAACAGCGAACACACGGAACAACGGCCACAAGTCACGCTCGTCACAACAACACGACCACGGAACACAGGGAGAACAATATCACAGCAGACAGCGTGTATCGGCTAGAAGTTACTACAAGCACATGTTACATCAAAAGGGGTATATGGAATGGGAATGTTCGGGGGGGAAGTGCGTATAACAGGGGAGTTTGGGGATGTAATCGGCGACGAACGATCGGTCTATTCAATTGGGCCATTTCCGTATCCTTCCTCTGCGCCGATCTCTGGAATAGGAGCAAGAGAAGAAAGTAGGTTAACGAAATTACAATTGTGGCGTGCTTTGGCCACTACATCACTACCGCTTAAAATACGCGAGCGACAAACCTTTTCTATGAATACGGATCTTGATGTATTATTAAATTTCCATACCGATTACTTGTAAAATTTGTTCTTGCGTAGTTTTCTTTCCTTGATTTCCTTTGACGGACCTTTGTTTATATGTACGCTGGTTTCATTTTCGCCTGAGCGCTTCGCCACTACGTGATTGTTGCATTTGATTATATTCACGCGGACCGTTAGTCTCAGAACTTGTATACTTGGTGGATTCAATATCGAGGTTTGTTGTTGTCTTCCACTATTTGGTTTATCATATTGTTTTTGAACATAAGCATTTTTTATTAAGAAACTCGCCAATACGACCGTCTTCCCTTTTGGATTTGAATTGGTTGCTCGACGGGCTCAGAATTTACAGACGCTCGTTGCTTACGGACGTGGCGATCGTGGATCCAGAATATTGGTAGGCGTTGCGAGAGGACTAAGCGTTGCTCGAACTACCAATGGACCTCCGGGACTAACACAGGGTTCAACGAATTTGGCAAAAGTTTTGTCTAAAAAGAATTAAGGTTTCATATTTCGTTCAGTCACTCCCTACGTTAATTTTCGGGTGGCCGGGCAAAACGATTATGAACTTATGAGACGATAAAAAGTCTTCACCTGCACAAACAACGATGCTCCTCAAACAGTTCTTAGAGGCTACATAAGACCGCTGCTTGAGTATGTCAACCAAGTGGTATACACCGACGCGAGAAGAGATGAACTCCCAATTGAACCTGTCCAGCATGTGTTCGCCATAATGTTTACTGGCTTGCTGCATTTCTCCCACGAGTCTTGCCTCAAAATTCTTTTTCTCCATCCACTTGAGTTTTGAAGGTTTTGCGGTGAAGTACCTTTGAAAGCTTCTTCATCAGCTCAGGACTCGTGCCGCAATTCTTTCCTAAGTAGGTGACAACGGTGGAAGAGGTCACCACAAGACACTGCATAAGCTTCCACCCTGGACAGTTCATAGGCCACTGTTCTTCTCTTTAGATTTTTCAACCATTTCAATTACCTTCCATTAGAGGGTTGTTAACTAACCTTCCAGAAATTGTTTCAAGATGTTATTATATTCCTACTTATTCATGACACTGCTAGTTCAGTGGTTTACCATGTTCTCAGTACTTTACGTAACCATCAAGAGTGGAGTTAAACCCTGTTTTCAGTTACTGCCTTACAGACCAGCGGACGCCCGCTAGATATCAGAACATACAAATTGACTGGATCCGCGCGACTTCGGTCTCCAGCTTTGGACCTACGTGTTGTAACGCGCAGTCGATACCAGCAAGCGCTTACGGTTCGTATTTGAAGCGCGTAACAGAGTGTAATGATTGTTTTGGCGCCGTTGTAGTTCCAGTTTGCGTAGGTCGGGTGCATAGCCTATTGGGTTTTTGGTACTTGCTTGTTTGTGTTGTTTCCCCTTACAGGACTGTTGGCAAACCCCACACTTCAGAAGTACGTTGTTCCCCGGCGCCTCCACATTGTCCCAAAGTTGGTCCGCTGGTGTCACGGGCAGTCAGAGTAAAAACGACCAGCTTGCATGTCGCAGTACAAAACGGGGAAGTCGCTGATAAGTCCCACTATTTAGTTTGGTGGCACTTCCTTTTTCATCCATCGAGGTAGATTTATGGTACATTTCCCTCCCTCTTTTACCCCTCCTGGCTCGAAAAACAAACTTCAGAGCCAAAAAGGTCGACAGGACATTGATAGTCTTCAAGCAGCTCGTTGGCGAGTTTTGTTCAGCACTGCTCAATTATGGTTTGTATGGTTTGTAAATATCTGCAGTGATCGCGCATAGCCCGGCGTGCTTCTCACGTATGCGTTGAGAAATATATATTACTATCATTACCCCTATAATTGTTTTGTTCAACCTAGTCTTCAGAATTGCACTGTAATTTGCCTCTGTACATCTGGGTGAACAGAACTCTACTTGGGACTGTCCAAAGATAAGCCATGGGAGCTACCCTAGAAATGCATACTACTTCCTAGAAGAATGACTCACTGAAATCAATTTGTATTCTCTCGAGTTTCAAAGACTGTAGGGATAATTTTTGTGTGCAACGTCCTGATTCTTGAGTCCTTTGACAATCCACACAGGGCTCTGATTGAGGTCTTTACGAATAGTACTTTGGGGGTTCAAGTTCTCAAGCTAGAGCTTCAGCACAACTAATTAGAATGCGAGCATGGCTTTTTGTTATGATGTTGTAAAATTTTGAATAATGTACTTGATGGTATTGTCTCTGTAGGTTCTCTGGCTGCTTTGAACTTCCGTTCGAATCTATTTAGCTTCAATAGCTCAGACACTGCGCCTATTATTGACTTTATTTTAGGCTTCCTTGTATCCTGTCCAAGTGCGCTGAAACACGGAATGTTCACACTGGTTCCCATCTCTGTCATTAACCGGTTGAAGTCACCGGGGGAAATAATTCAGCAATCCATCAATGGCTTGCTCCTAGCCCCCTGTTTATGCCATGTAGTAGTTATCAGTTTTTCACCCAACCACGATCTCTTACCAAATTCGAACCGACCCCAACAGGCTCTGGTTCCACGTCTCCGCATGTCCATTGAATCCATCCACTAAATCACAGAATCACTTGAGTAGTCGAGGCGCGGAGGGCTAATATCCATTAGGTTAAGAAACTGGACCGTCAATCTGCTAGTCCACGCATCCTATGGATTGACATGAATCAGACCACGTAAGATTACGGTGGTCGGCTAGATTTTTTAATGGGAAGGAAGAAATATTATTACCTGCGTAAGTCACCATCACCATCATTAAGGTACCCGATAGCCACCCACGTAACTGTACTACATAAAATTAACCAAAAACTGCTTCCTGCCACTCTTCCGATGCGCCACGTGAGAAGCAGCATCTCCTTTGAAACTCAATTGTACTCAGCCGTTGTACGGAACAAGTCCTGGACATAGTCAACCAAGCTGGATTGCCTGAAGTTCCGACCCGCGCGATACTACTGGATACATCTAGACAACGGTCATCGCAACGATACGGCTTAGACCCAAAATGTTGCGCAGTTGCCGGATTCATAAGAAAATTCTTTCCAGACGTCTTTGATGTTTTAATTTTTATCTCGTCCTTCTGTATATGAAGCCCTCTCAATTTTGTAACTAAGCCGCTCCTAGTGTTTACTTGGAGGTCTGCTCGTTTTCAGACCAATGCCCAACCTATTTTCATTTGTCGGGCGTGCTCCATCGAAGGTGAATCTTTGATGTTCTGTTTGCAGTATTGAAGGGACTTGTGAGGTAACTTTCTGTCTTCACTCCGTAATGTTTATTCAAATTTAAGCAATCCACTTGTGATTCGCGACATATTTTTACTGTTAATATTGGCCGTAATGTTGAGGCATGCTGCCGACTTTTCCACACATTTCATGGCTTGTTATGAATCCGGTGGTCGGTATTCCCCTACGCGTTGCTCGAAAACGGTTCGGTGGTAACAACCAACACATTAGGGATAGACCGAAAAGATCTGCATAATCTCTTGCAAGTTCCATAGCTTTCACATCGTCTAAGCACCCGTTCGTTCGCTTTTTCATTTTTCAACTTTTTGTAATGGTTAGAGCTCATAGCACCCGTTCCGTTACAGGGACGAACGTGGTATATTTGTCAGGTCTGAATTCAAGTAGTCTTACGACCTTACCGCCTTCGGTCATTCTGGATGTAAAACCGCAGACGCTTTTGAAAACTGCTCGCGAACGGTATGGCCTAACAGCAGGGCTATGACGTGCGACTTTTGTAACAACTGATTACCTTGTAACTGTGATGCGGACTTTCGCAGTGATCCTTGCCAGTGGCTTATGGGCAAACCATCAAGTGCTCTCCGGCAGTGCTGTGTAACTTGCCCATCCGGCAAAACTAGAGGAATCGTCACCAGACGAAATATCTTAGGGCTTGCAAGCACTGTATTTACCGAATCGGTTGGCGGCGCTCCTCCCACCCCTGTGGTGACTGTAAGGAAGTCTGTATGCAAGCGATTCATGGAACAGGAAATGGAGAGCTTTCTTATATACACGAAAGTCCTAGTCGCTGAGAATCCCGGAAAAGTCAACCGCCGAAACGGCGGAATACGCCTTAACCCCCAAACAGTGCGCCCAGAATTTCCCTAACCGAGCCTCCGTTGTTGCACACAAGTAGAAATGGCAACTCATGAAGAAATTCTGCGGGGTTGTAGTACTCGGGATCAGGGACTTCGAGTAGCTCTAGAAAGCGTACTTCAACGGAATTTGTAAGTGTGCGTCTGTCAGGTCCATTTTAGAAAACAATGCTACCGTGCAGGGCTTTCATAGAATCCTCCCAATCCTCCATTGACGCTGCGCACTTCTTCAGTCCTGAATTCAGCGTTAATGCATAGTCACCGCATATTCTAGGTGATTTTCTATCTTCTTTCATAACCACAACGATCGGTGTGGCCCATGCCGATGAGTTAACCTGCGAGATTATGCCATCTTCCTTCAATCTGTTGAGAGCTTTGTGCGCGTGTTCTCTCATTCCATAGGATATTATTCGGCGCTTTAGAAAAACCCGGTCTCCTTGCACCTCCAATATTGCTGGTTCTAATTTCATACCTCCTGAAAGTGGTGAACACTGAACAGTCAGGTTGCTTAACCGGGCTTGGTACTCTTCACTCGGGCCATTTTATACTTAGCGTTCGGTGAAAGAGCACGGTTGAACTGTTTTAAAGCTTTTAATCCCATAATAGCTGGACTTCTTTCCGACACCAAGAAACGCAGTGGAATCAGCTCGTTATCATTATCAACAATCATTACATCAGCTTCACCTACCAGAGCTAGCCGATGATCAGTAACTCCGCGTATTTCCATCGTTGTTGGTCTCAACTGGAAGTGATGGATTCGCTGATTCCCGTCCACAATGAATTCATACTTACATCTCGATGTGAACTTGAGGCACCTATGAATAAATTGCTCAGCCCTGAATTTCATTTGTAATGAATAAACAGCAGCGGACGGCTCTATAGTGCTTGTCTCTCTAACTTCACTCGGGCGATATCTTTGACTTCTACGTACCTTCTTAATACGACCAGATTTACCGTATAAATGGCATACAGCATTACGAAATCGGCAAGATGATCGTAAGTGTAACTCACCGCACGAGAAACACTTGGTAAATTTCTTCGTACCGGGATTGATGATGGGTGCATGAGGATGCCTGTTCACTGGTTGACTTCGGGTGGCAGTATGCGCTTTGGTCTTCCGAAATAGTGTCACGTTCGAATCAGCTGTAGCGGCATCGACGCCATCCTTCTGCTCGCAGATGTTTCGGGCCTCTTGAAAAATCACATCTTGTTTGACCAGCAATCTACCCTGAAGATCAGTGTCATTGACTCTAGCAATCAATCCATCACGTAGATGCTTCTCCAGCTTGTCACCAAGGTTGCAACGAGCAGCTCGTTTTTGCAATTGTGGAATGAACTCACGGAAGCTCGCGCTTGATGGACGCACTGATGAATTGAACTTCGCCCGTTCTGTGGCCTGGAAATTGACCGGAAGGACGTGCTTTAACAGCAGTTTCTTTAGTTCGTCGAACGGCGACGAGGCGGGGATATTTGGATAAGCCAGATTCTTCAGTAACGAATACAATTCATGACCACCAGCGGTCACAAAGAAAACTGATTGGTTTCCCTTCTTCATATCACGACGAATGCTGCACCACAGTTCAAACCGTTCGACCCATTCCTTGAGTTCACTCGCACCAGAATGAAGATTTAATTGCTCAATTGCATACAGTTCCATTCCGCGACGCCGTTTTGTGATAATCGGAATACGGGATTTCGAATAGCCCTAGGAATCGCATGTGAATTGAAACCTCTCACTCAAGTAATAGGAAGACCTGGTATTAGTAGCAGTAGGCAGTCGTTATTCATGAGTTTAGAAGCCGACTTTGTGGATGTACATCAGTATAAAAGAAATCACAGTCTGTCATTGGCTGATCGTGTTAGCGCTTGCAAAGTCACAAACCGTATGATAATTGGTGGAATACGAGACAAAAAAATTGGCGAATACCGGATGGCACAAGACTGCGACCGTTCGTGCAATCCTGATGTTGTATCTTTGACGCAACATTTGGACTGGTCGTTTGTCAGATCTTCTGTGTCGGGGTTTGGATAAGTGGTGAATCGTGCAGACTTCCACCGCAATCCGTGGGGGCTGTGAGCTTTTGTACATGTCTTCCTGCTGTGTTGAGATATTTCACTGGGCGCTGGAGCGCACGTGCCTCTGATTTGACCACTCATTGCACTATGACTTCTGCTTTCTTCTCCAGTTTGGTGCTACCTCCGGCAACGTACCATTGATCCGTTGGTACCTCCTACAGATGGCAGTAGCAGTTGGTGTATAGCAGACAACGCAGCTGCTAGCGAGAGGCTACAAAGTGAGCAACTCACTCAAGGTTGAGTCACAGACTCCCGACTCCCGTTGGACTACCGCCTTAATGTGAAAAGATACAGCTCGGCCATTCTGGCCGCATAGATCGGGGAAGCACGTCGAGATCGGCAACTTCCCGGTCATTTTTGGACCTGGAGTCTGACTGCACATGGTGTGTTAGGATCACGCGGCACAGACACGCTACTTACTCACAAGCATGGCATGAGACAGTGGAAGTTCTTCAGTGGTGAACTGGACATGTGTGGACAGGAATGCGTGACTTGTTCTGCTTTGACGCCTCCCAAGGCTTATCATATCAAGTCTATCGCAGCTCCGAGGCTATTAAGTGTTCCGTTTCTACTGGAAATATGCCGGCGGCCATGCTTTAAATGCGGCATCCCAGAAAAAGCGACCTTGCTTGGGAGTTGTGGCCCGCTTATGATTGAGTTAGATCACTGAATACCTACGTGCTTCGCCGACTTCTGGCACTACTCTAATGATGCTTAATGATACGTTGTGGCCGAATATACGTGATTACATCCTCCGCGCTTGACGGTTGGATTCACCCACAGATCACTCATATTAAACGTAGTAAAGCGGGAGGATGCGCAGAGCTCTTGGACGGTCGAAAATCAATAAAGGGTGGTTTTTAATAACTGGAGATCTATTAATCAAATAGCGAATTCGTCACTGACCAATTCCGTGACCTCGATTCTGTTGAATTCCACAACTCACTGTTATAATTTGACCTTACTGAGTGCGTGAAACCAGTTGGCCGAAGGGATACAGGTCATCTTAATGACCAGCAAACACTTCATGGATGAGCTGGTCGAAGTTGGTGCTACCCTTGGTATGAAGAACCATTTGATGGTCTCCTTCCGTCTTGTCTGCGACTTTGCTGTCATCCGCCGTAACATCCGGAAAGCTGACTTTAGCTAGAACAGGAATTACCTCCGCAACGTCACTTTGTCAGCGGTTAACTGGTCTAGCTTTGCAGACATACAGATGGAGACTTCGCGGCTACATTTCTTTGCTGCGATTTTGGCGAACGTTTCTCTCCTCTCATGCCGCCGATTGCAAGCCATGGTTGAGGCGAATAACCAGGAGGCTTATGCAGTGTGAAGAATATGGGTAAGACACCTCCCTACACAAAAGAGATGAAACGTCACGTCAAGAGTACCAAAGCGCTTTTAACAAATGTGCAGCCGCAGTGAGGTTTGATCACTGGGTCTACCAACTCTGTTTAGTGTAGTAGTTCGTTGGCTACCCCAATGGAATCTTTGGTCATTTGGCATCTTTAACGTAATCTGGAGTTGCTGTGCCGAATCTACGATGGGCTGTCTACGTGCAACTTTGGGAATACAGATTGTGTACGCGCTCAGATTGCTGCGGTATTTGGTGGCAACCTGTGAGATGAATCTAAGCATGTGAGAATTATTGATGGTCCAGGTAATGTGGTCATGTAGTGTGAACATGCAGGACAAACTGCTACACTTGAAAGCGGATGAATCGACGAGCCTGTAAGAAACAACGCCATCAGTGCTGAATTAGGGTGCAGATGTCCCGGCGGAACTACTAGGTCATCTGTTCCAACATTCCTACCTCATCAGCCAAAGTTAGAAATCGAGGAAACAAGGCGTTATCCGGCCAACACAGAAAAGTGATGGTCGTACTGATTCCAGCAACTTTCTTCCGGTAGATTTCTTATCGCGCGTCTCTAATGACATAGAGAAAAACAGGATGCTCGCATAATGAAGTACTCATATACACAGTGTCTACTCACGCCGGAGAAACGAGGCCTTGAAAGCTGCCACTCATGTCACTACCAGCTTGCTGGTTGCGAGCGACTCCTTTACAAGGTCAGTAGATAAATCCTTCTCAGCGGACACCGCATTCTTGGAACTTTCTAAGGAATTTTATACGTAAACTGCCAGTCTTGCTCCTGAAAAAGCCAATAAGGATGTGTCGACGCACTACACCACGAATGGGACACAGAACGTGGGAACCACTGGAGAACCAACAGTACCGTTATGCGCACCGACTGAATTCTCGCAGGTATTCATACTTGGTCCACTTCTGTTTTTGATCTTCTTAAACGACTGTCAGGCTCTCGGTAGTGATTTCTTCGTTGTCATATACACAGATGACATGGAGGTGTGGATGGTTTAAAGATTCACGCGAAAGTTGGATGCCTTCTCGAGGAATCTGGAGGCTATATCTAGCTGAGCAACGGATACTGGAAAGTCATTTAACAAGGCGAGACCCGATGTCGTGCCTATTCGATATCCCGGCTATAAGGAATACCACATAGTGGACGCTACTTTGTCCGCAGTAACCTGTGAGTGAGATCTACGCACGGTCGTAACAACCGATCCCCGGCCGACTTCCAATACTTCCGCCTTGACCATAACGGATGGCAGCTTGTTGGCCGCGCCGTGTAAGGCAATTGGAGAACTCTTTCGTCTCTTCAGTAATTTAATTGAACCGCTGTTGGAAGTCCGAAGTCAGGCCTGCGCCTAATAGCTGGAAGAAAGTGACCTCACTTGAGACTGTCTGATGACTAGCTGCTAATTGAGTAGGACCGCCCTTTCTTACAAGGATGGGATAATCTCAGTGAACACATTATAGCAATAATAATAATATGGTATATTTTTCTCGACGCGTTTGTGGGTAACCCGCTCAAGAGAGCGTGATCAACGTGCAGGCTTTTAGGCATATACATACTGAACACCAAAGTTGGAAATTGTACAATGAGTCAGCTCTGTGCTTAGAGCAACAAAACGGACATTATATGAAGGGAAAACTTAATTTTTGGCGGAAAACTTTGAGCTACATAGTTCTGAGACAATAGTATTTTGGATCTGCACAATTTGATAAAATAGTCTATCTGTTGCATCAACTGGGACTCCACAAGGTGATCACTGGCCTAGTGCTCAAGGTCGTGCCAAAAATGGTGCTTGGGGGATTGAGTGGGTGTGTTGGCGAAGAATTTGATCATTATTTCATGCAGATAGTCGCGAAAAAATGTGTGGAAAATTTTTTATGATGGGGGCGAGGTGACGACACATATGCTTTCGCGGAAAAGGGATGTACCTCTCAACCGGACGTCATTCTTCGCTCAAATTCCAAGGAATTTTGGGGAGCTTGCGATATACCCAACGATTGCTGGATTTCGAGTGTCTGCGCAGAGTGGAATTTTTTCTAGCACGGGATATATCAGTGGAGCAAAGAATGGGGAGCAGAATCATGCGATAAACGAGAGAACGTAAAACTTACCATGCGAGCTATGACGGACAATGAAACTTATGATATTCTGGCGTAACCGTCTGTGTGACGTCAACAGCGTTGTGTTAATTGATGAAATATATACCATAAGCAAACAGCTGTTATTAAATACGCCAGAAGAGATCGATTATTAGTTTTTCCTGGTATACGATTACTGCCGAATTTGGATGTCAATTATAACTGTACGGCCGGTATATAGAATGAGAACAACGTTTGACAATACCGATGGGTTTCCTGGTGGTCTATCAGGGGATAAAAAGGAAGAGTTGCGACTCAAGGTTATTATACAGTCATGAGACGATCGGGTTGATTCTTTTCAAACAATTATGGCATGCTAAGCTTTTGCATGGTAGATTACAACACAGACACACAAGCTATCAGTAAGCATGCAGTAAGTGCGTACCAGGATGATTGGGTTGTTACCAACGGGTATGCATATTGGCACCTATACGTGTTGACTATAGACATGTTTTCTTGTTCGCTGGCAAGTCCAAGATTACAACATCTATCCCAAATTTGGGAGATTTTGATCGGTTCGAGGGGTGCGTGACGTAACATCACGCATCACAGATAGTTTTTCGTCAGATGTTATTGTGTCCGTTTTCAAAAATAACATCGTCAGATAGGTAGAGCCTAAAAATGGACATGACGTTTGTCATTGTTAGGAAAGTTTCTAAGTTTCGTTCGAATCGGTATATATCCTTACTGGCTCTAACTGCGTACGGGAGGTTGTACAAATGTGGGAACATTTCACCAGAAAAAAATTCGAACGCAGTTCTTTCCGGAATTTAAGAGCTGTCAAAGTGAAGTCCCTGTTCCCGAGGTTATACTTCCACCTGTGTTATAAGGTAGTTGCGAAGCTCACGGTGAATTTATTGCTATAGACCAGGTTATACATGAATGTAAGGTTAAGCTTAAGTCGCCGTAACCAACGATAATCGAGTGCAAGCGTCTGGCAACGTTCTCTGTAGCTCAGAGAAGATGGACAACCCAATAAGCTTTTCGTGAATGTACGTTGGAGGCCTTCCCGTGTTAGCCTATCAGACTTGCGCAGGTGGCCATATATGGACGTGCAGTACTCAAAATGGGGTCGACCACAGTTTATAAAGTTGTGATCATGTAGCAGGTAGGAAGAGTGAGTGTTTAATGTAGCACATCGTCCGTCCGATTTTAGCGACTAGGAACGATATATGTTCTACGAAGTTGAATGAGTTTAAAAAGCGTACACCCAGGTCACGCACTAAGTTGGCGGTTGATATGCTGTGACCGTCTAGCTTTATGCAGCCATGTGGTTGGTGACAACCATGCACAACGATAGTGAATTTACTGGCTAAAATTTTCATCAGCCAAATTTGACACCAAGTCTCTAATGACATGAGGTCCTTCCGTATATTTTCTGAACATGGATTTAGATTGCCAATAGGAAATCTGTAAACAAGTTTGCTTGATAACTTGACATATATCGTTCATATGTATGAGAAAGAGTAACGGTCCCAGAACACTTCCTTGTATCACCCCGCTAGTGACTGGTCTGAGCGTTGAGCTATTGTCTCCTATTTTCACTGTTTGTGTGCGGTCTGTAAAGTAAGAACAGAACCGGCTAAGCAATGTATCACGTATACCAAATGATGCTATTCTGAGCAGAATACGCTTACGACGCACACGACTAAAAGCCTTCGCAATGTCCAACAGTATAATGATGATCGCCTCACCGGCGTCAGTAGATTCTGTCTCATGGTCAAGAAATTCTACCCGGCATGTCACGCAAAAACGCTTGTTGAGAATTCCACGCTGAGAGTGGTTTATGAGGTTTCATGATAATGGGAGTTCAAACATGCGGCGTTTTATTGTCCTTTCCAACACCCTAGAAAAAATTGAAGCTTGGACAATGAGTCGATAAATGTTGACGTCACGTTGCGAGCCACCTTTACAGCGATTTTTACACGAGTTCGAAGCTGGGGCCCAATCTATCCGGATCCAGTCAGTTTGTTCGTTTCGATGTCCAGCGGTTTTTTCTAACCTGAAAGACAGTCATTGAAAGCGGGGTGAAGCACCGCTCTTGGGGGTTACAGAAAGTACCAAGAACAGAGTAAAATGATAATCTAGCAAAACAGGATAAATTATTAATTTAACGGTTTAATAAGTAGATGAGAATCTACTAACGCTTTGAGGCGGTCTTTAGAAGAGCAGCTAACAACCTCTAGTAGTTGATAACCCTATAAGAGAAGAACTGTAGTCTTAGGAAGGTCCGAGGTCGAAGCTTATAGAGCTCCTCGTCGTGACCTCTTCGACTGTTATCACTTACTAGGGTGAAGAATTGTTGCACGAGTCCTGTGCAAAAGAGAAAGTGTGTCAGAATTAAGTCGCCGCGGAGTCTACGAAACTCGAGTGAATAAAGCTCATGAATTTCGAGGCGAGACTCGTAGGAGAAATGTCTTAAGCCAGTGATCACTTTGGTGGCTACTCGCTAGGCAAGTTCAATGGCGAGTATGTCCTTCTTCAAACCGGTGTAGACGACTTGATTGGCATACTCGAGCAATG
>QNGE01004349.1:36439-60384 GCA_008508345.1 Paragonimus westermani
GGTTCCCCCGTCGGGAAGCCGCAAAGAAAGCGCTGAGGGCTTAGTTTTTCTCTGGCGTCGTATATACTTGAAAAGAAAATTCTTATTCTCGCGAGCTACCTGTAGGATTTTCGACTGAACGTGTTGGGTGTGTTGTCGGATTTCCCGCTTGCACCTGCTTCGTACGGAGCGAAAGGCCTCTAGATCCTCTGGCTTACCCGTTAGCTTCTGCTTAGAGAATAGACGAGAACGAACTTCAAGAAGGCGGCGTATGTTCCGCGGAAGCGATGCACGAGAGGATAACTCTCATGGTTTTCGAGGAACAAATGCCTCATCAGTTTCGTGAATGACAGCTTTAAAGGAAAGGTAGTTCAAGTTCACTGAGTCGGATGTGAGGCTGAGTGTGCTTAAGAACGTCCTTGGTGCGTTAACGTCCGCTTTCTGGAAGTTTCGGAATGAAGTCTTTGTTACAGCGTTTTGGAGCCAGTAACAGATAAATTCAGAGGTTAGTAGCATGTGGTCACTATGCTCTAGCGGCGGGTTGATGACCACCCTATCTACCAGGTGAGTCTCGTTCGTGATGACCAGATCGAGCAAGGAGGGTGTCTGTCCTGGATGGTGCCTTGTAGAGAAAGTGTATAAATATTGAGCAGTAGTACTTTAGAGCAACGGGGTGAACGCCATCAGGACCAGGTAGGTGAGAAGGATCAATAACAGCCAACTGAGAGCGTATGAGCCCTGCATCAACAGGGATATGGCTTAGCGAACTTACTTGTATCTGCAGGGAGAGGTGGAGGCAGTATGTGTCCTTGAATGTTGAATGAAGCAGCAAAATGTGAATCAAAGACCTCACAGGTTGTTATAAGATTATCTACAGTGGTTTTGTCCTGTAGTGTCAATATCGGGATGGCACAGTCTTTTTTATTATTCTTGCGTCTCATCAACTACATCAACTGCGATCTCTTGTCTGTGCTGTTAAGCGCACGTTTTTCTTCACTCATGTGGAGCATTCTGGTTCTATATTCAATTGCATTGGAAATTTTTTCGCATTTGTATGCTAAGAAAGAAGTTGCCTGTTCTCCGGTACCGTGATTTAAGACTTTTGAGCTTACTTTGCTCCTATGGAGTGAGAATGCCAAAAACAGAAATATGTTTGTGACTAAAAGACTCAGGTGGCATCGCTTGGTTTGGTGTCTCTATAGTGAGCTCATTAGAGAATGATTGAGTGTCACCTACGTTTGGGTCCATGATGGGAAGTGTTGGAAATGTGCCAGTAACATATGGCTGGGCAGTGGAACAATGGAGGACGGAGTTATTAGGGGAGGTTTGAAAAGTATGTCCCCCGAAGGAACGGTAAGGCTGAGGTGAACTGTTCATCCCTACCTGCGCATTGTCAACAAAGGGATCGCGGGCTGCGTTTGAGTGAACACTGGAAGTGTAGTGGCTATCCGTGTTGAAAAAGGTGTTGAACATTGTGTAAAGAACTTCAGGGAGGCTCCGATTTGGCCTCACATGAATAGATGCATCACGCGTGAGACTGCTATTACTAAGCAGAGGCCTGGAATTTGGGGCTGATAAGGAATGCGCCTCTATATTCGCCAGATACGGGTTGGCGTTTTCTTGCCCGTTTATTTTCTTATGATGCATAGGAGAATACCTCGGACAACCCTTAGGATAGTGGTTTGGGGAGGGTTTGTTATCACGGATGCGCCATTGGTGGACGGTTTTTGGTTTCTTGTGGGAATGATTCGAAGTTGAGACACCGATGTGTCTTCGATTGTCAGGCTGCCAGTATCCTGTCTTATTTGAACCCGTTCCCGCGCAGATAGGTCGTGGTCTAGACGCTTCATTGATTTCTATATGGGCACAGTCACTTGCGTGCCCTTTTTGCCAATTGATTACTCGACCGAGGTACCCCTAACGTTCAGCACTCTGTTGGAACTGTCAAGATCTATTGTTGAATCAATTAGGTCAGCCAATTTGTTCTCTTTGATGGAGTTAGCATTGTCGGTAGGGTCGCTGGTTCATTCGGGAGTGGTGCAACAAAGCGATACTGCGCGATCTTCGGAACCCAGTTTGTCATCTTTGGATATCGTTGTACCCTGTTTTGATGCATCCTGGATCACATGGTTAGAGTCGGAGAAGGAGGTTGTGACCAAGATGAGTTTTTGACATTCCCTTTCAAGGGGCGTTCTGTTCCCCATAATTTTTAACAGTTAAGTGAGGTTTTAGACTCAACAAGGTCCTGGCTCTGTGTGAACTGTTTTGCAATTGCCCCGCAATGGAATTTGAATAATAATGGGCAGCAGAACTTTCATCTTCTTACGAAAACGGATGCAGGTATATGATGTTGGGTCTATTTCAGTAACCTTCGCGAGTATATTTATATTGTTCTCTAGGTGTAGTTCATCTGGCACATTGAATACGACGGCGCTGTTGATGCAACGCATCCGTTTTGTGATTTTTGTTACCATTGTGGTGATGAACGTACCGGCGCTCCAAATGTTATCCATTTTAGGACTTTCGGGCACTTTGGAAATTTAGGACAAGGAGACAAGTTTCCTTTTCATGGATTCAAGTGCAGTATGACTTGCCCTCAATTGGACGAGATATGATTCTAGCTTAGATACCATAACAACTGAATCCGCCGATGCATTATCTACAGGAACAGGGCAGTTTTTAGTGTAAGGGATGGGAACCACCAGGTTATCTTAACCCCTTTTAACGGCAGTTACCTCAGGAGAGCCTACATAAGTTCTGGACTCAGGCCTTTTTCCTTTAGGATGATCACCATCGACTTTGAAGCTCGATATTGTGGCTTTGCCACCAGCGGATCATGTATGACGAGTGAGTTTGGTCACCATGTTTCCCAAATACAATTGTATTTTCGAGTAGACATGGACGAGAGTGGAATGTGACCAGATTATATAGAATAATAGTATCACCGGTAACAATCATATGAGAAACTTCAAATTAAATATTCATGCAGCAACTACCTGCCCCTTTTCGAAACGCGCGCCAGATTTGTGTCTAGATGACCAGTGAGCGCTCTCATAGTCACATTTAAAATATTGAGGAGGCCTGTTCACGTCGATTGGTCATTCCAGAAGCCTGCTGATACTGCAAATCTTAGAAGCTAACGGCAGAAACCAGTCATATATTGCGGTCATACAGTGCAGAAAGTAAATTCTTGGCGTTCGCGTCTGCTCCTTCCTTAATGCGCTACCAGAGTAGGTAGTGTTATCGAGGACGTTAGATTCATTCAGAAGGATGTTAGATGAATAGCTGCTGGCACATTAGCCCCCGTCTGTTGGGCATTCATGAATTAGGGTTAAAGCGCTGCTAACATCCATTATCCTTGTTATATGTGTTGTGTCCGCAAAAGACGCTTGGCCAACAAGTTGGTTTATTGCGCAAACTTCCGTATGGATCATGTCAAAAACTAAACCAAAAACGTGTACACTCATTTGCACGACGGACATGCACTCACATACATTGGGTGACAGTACGTGGTCATTCGCCTTGGTGAAAGTTCTCACACATCATGTACACACTGTTTCGATAGTCTCTTCTTGTCCGTCGTGTTCGGGGCTTGTCCTTTTGCTCCTGAATGTCCCCTGTGGGTAATACACTACTTGTGAGTAGTATACTACTCACAACGAAACTGCCTGTTATACAACACTCCTCCCCCTTCTGAGGTTCCTTGGTTCCTTCGCATTTGTCGACGAATCCTCTCCGATCGACGCGGTGTTTCCTCCCGGATTATTGATCTTCTGGTTCGTCGCGCCGGCATCTCGTGCCACGTTGCTAACTCACTGGCGTGCACTCGTTTCGTCTCGCCGTCCTTCTTGATCGTGTATACTGGGCCTCGTCTGGATATTACCAAATACGGACCTTTCCATTTAGGCAAAAGTTTTCTTGATCCTGGCCCGCTGGCACCGGTGTTCCGATGGTCTCGATATTTCACCCGTTCTCCTAGGTTGAACATTCTAGTCTTGCCGAACCGTTGCCTTGCGGATTTCTCCTTTGTGCGTGCTTGCGATGCTTTCAGATTTCGTTGGGCTCTTTCTCTTTCGGTTACCAATTCTTTAGTGGAATCAATGCACTCTGGCCATACCCCAATGTCCTGATCCACCGGAAGTCGAGGGGTTCTACCGTACATCAATTGAAATGGAGATTTCTTCGTGCTCGCCTGCACAGACGCCCGGTAGGCCAATAACACTAGTGGCAACGCAGACTCCCAGTCTCCTCCTTTGGCTGATAACCATTCTTTGACCGTTCGGTTGTTACGCTCAGTTAGGCCATTCGTTTGTGGGTGATACGGCGTCGTTCGGATGCGCTTGATTCCCAGTTGTTGCATGCGTGTTCGAAACTCATCGCTTTCGAAGCATGGTCCCTGATCCGTCAAGATCGCCTTTGGTACACCGTGGTTTGCTACAATGTGCTTCATCACCATATCTCCCACCGTAGATGCTTTCTGATCCGGAACGCCAGTCGCTTCGATCCAACGGGTAAAGTGTTCCGTCATGACCAGAACGTACTGGTTACCGCGGGCGCTCAGTGGAAATGGGCCCATAAGATCCATAGACCAGAGTTCACCGATTTCGGAGACTGGTATTGGCTGTAAGGGCTGTTGGGCTCCCCGATTGTCGCTTTTCAGTAACTGACACTGTTGGCATGCAAGCACGTAAGTTGTCACATCCTCTTTCATTTTCGGCCAATATGCTCTTTGTTGCAACAGATCGTACGTCCTAGTGCATCCGGTGTGTGCCATTTCATGGCAGTCTGCCACCACTTTCCTCCTCAGTTGTCTCGGGATGACTACCACGCACGGGTGCCCAACGCCACGCTGCCATGTCAATACGCCTGCACTGTTTAAGCCAACTCTTTTCCATTGGGATGCGATTATTTTCAGCTCCTCATCCTTAGTATTTGTGGGGATTCTCACGCCTCTTGCCAGAGCTTCAATCACTTTCCGGAGGACCTTATCTTGACGTTGTAGGCGTACTAGCGTTTGTGGGTCCTGCTCCATTATTAAGCCGTTGACTCCAACGGTCACTTTGGGGAGTTCGTCGTCTACTTGTGGTCGAGAAAGAAAATCCGCGACGCAATTGCTCAAACCAGGCACATGGTTGATCGTGAAGTCATATTCCTGTAAACGTAATGCCCATCGGGCTAATTTGCCTCTCGGGTCCCTCGCAGTCATGATCCATTCCAGGGGTTTGTGATCCGTCTCCACGTGGAACTGTTGACCCAACAGGTATGGCCTCCACTTGTCCAGTGCCCAGACGATTGCCAAACATTCCTTTTCAATAGTCGAATATTTCTGCTCCGTTGGAGTCAGGACTCTGCTGGCATACTCGATTACTCCTTCCTTTTGCTTGAGTACTGCCCCAATGCCACGGTCACTGGCATCTGTTGCTACGATGAACGTTTCTTTTGTGTTCGGTAGTTTCAACGTCAGTTGTTGCTCGTTCATCGCTTGTTGCACTCGCTTGAACGCCCTCTGGGCATCGTCGGTCCATTCAAATTTCTTGTCTTTTCGAAGGAGTTCGTACAATGGCGATGCAATGGAGTGAAAATTTTTCACGAACCGACTGTAGTACCCCGCTTGACCCAAAAATTGTCTCAGGGTTCGTTTGGAATTCGGAGCCATGGCTTCTCTAATTGTCAGTATTTTCTCCGGGAGAGGCTTGATTTCGCCTTGACCCACCTTGTGTCCCAGTAACACCACCGATGATCGTCCGAGCTGTGACTTATCAGCATTGATCCGCAGTCCTGAGTTCTTAATGCGATTCAAGACAGCATCTATATGGGCAGCATGTTCCGATTCCGTGTTGCTGTATATTACGATATCATCTCCGTATACCGCCACATTATCCAGTCGTTTTACCAGCTGAACCATCAGGCGCCGAAATGTGAAAGGTGCCCCGGATAGGCCAAACGGCATGCGCTTGAACTGATACTGTTTTTCGCCTACCGTGAATGCGGTCTTCTCACGATCTGTGGGTTTAATTGGTACTTGCCAGTATCCGGAGCGTAAGTCCAAAACTGTGAACAATTTCGCCTGCTGTAGCTTGTCAAAAATATCAGCGACGGACGGTATTGGTACGACTGTATTCTGTGTTACCTCATTCAGCCGTCTAAAATCCACACAAAAGCGGTACTTCCCGTTGGACTTCTTCACCAGGAGAACAGGCGAGTTGTACGGACTGTTGGCTTCTTCGATAACATCCTCGCTCAGCATGTTCTGTATTTGTCTCCTCAATTCCTCCTCAAGATGAACCGGTATCCTGCGGGGCCCGTGAGGTCGAAATGTTCCGGTTGTTGGTATTTCATGGGCAATCCAGTTGCAAAATCCGTACGGATCATCGTCAGTCGTAAATACTTCCGCGTATTTCTCGACCGTGGACTGGAGCAGGGGGGCTGTGCAACTGGGGGTTTTAACCTTGCGTACTTGGTTGACGCTATCCTTTCGCTGTCCTATGAGCGTCAGGGAGCCATACTTGGTTGACAACTTCTTGAGCTTCAAGTCAATCACGGCATCTGTTGCAGCGAGGAAATCGGCTCCGAGTATCGTTTGCCTGGTTTCTGGGGACACAATGAAACGGTGCTTTACGATATGGCCGCCGATACGTACCCCACATTCTTTCACACCGTCAACCAGTAGACTATGACCTCCAACCGTCTTGATCATCATGGATGTCGGTTCTAGGTTTTGCTTTTCGGCACGAGCAATCAACGAAATAGCTGCCCCTGTATCGACTAAACACTGTTCTACCTCTCCATCAACTTCAACCCTTGTATGTACGGCCCCCTTCTCAATCGCTCCCATTACTAGTCGACCCGCCCAACAAAAAGAACAATCACGAAACACTTTATTTTTAGACCTCTGAGACCGCCGGATTGGGCAATCCTTCTTCCAATGTCCTTTTTTTCCACAGATGAAGCAGCCTCCTGGTTGATCGTTCTTCCGTGCTGCTGTTTTCAGGGCAGCTACATCCGCTGCGAGTTGCTCCATTGCCTTCTGCATTACCTCCAATGTCTTCTTGTCCGTATTGCTGTTTGAATCCACTGAGGCCACGGACATTACTGCCAACTCCCGTGTCACCTTCGCCAGATCGTCAAGGTCCATCGGCCGGGCGACATGGGCAATACGGACTTGGTCGCGAACCTCCATCGGGAGACCTTCAATAAACTGCTCCGTTAACAACTGCCGTCGTGATTCTTGATCCAATCCTGGCAGAGCCCTGTCCAGCAAACCTTGCAGAGTGGTGGCAAACACGGACGGGTCCGCTCCTTGTCCAAGCCTGGCCGCCTTGAACCGCCGCATGGCCTCCTGGCGGTCGGCCGGGCTGTCAAACGCAGCCACCAGCGTCTCCTTCGCAGCGGCCCACTCCATCTTCGCAGGGCCTCTTCGCGCTGCGTCCAGCACCGCCTTCGCCCTGCCCTTCACCAGCGTCCGCAGGGCAGCCAGCTTCCCACGGTCGGTCTTGACTCCGACCACTTCGGCCACGTCCTCCAAGTCCTCCAGGAACGTCCGGACGTCTCCATCTTCGAACGGCTGTGGCCAGGGAATCTTCATCCTCACGTTCGTCACGGCACCAGTTGTTGTGTCCGCAAAAGACGCTTGGCCAGCAAGTTGGTTTATTGCGCAAACTTCCGTATAGGTCATGTCAAAAACTAAACCACAAACGTGTACACTCATTTGCACGACGGACATGCACTCACATACATTGGGTGACAGTACGTGGTCATTCGCCTTGGTGAAAGTTCTCACACATCATGTACACACTGTTTCGATAGTCTCTTCTTGTCCGTCGTGTTCGGGGCTTGTCCTTTTGCTCCTGAATGTCCCCTGTGGGTAATACACTACTTGTGAGTAGTATACTACTCACAACGAAACTGCCTGTCATACAACATATGTGTACTCATGCCTAACTTTATTAGTGCCGTTTGCTCGACGACACACTGCTTAGAGTAACATGGCAGCTACCCAATTTGCAGGGTTTATTTTGTGGTTCCTCTTTAATTCCTCGATTGTTATCTCGAGTGTCAACATTGTTTATTTTCGTTCTGCCGTTTTTTCGACACCAGAACGGTGTTCATTCCGCAGGTGTTCGGCAGTTGGATACTAACATAATCAAACACCTCACCTCAAACGAGTCCATCATTTCAGAAGTTCAGGTGAGAGGGGGAAAGTTGTGAAAGTCTAGCGCTTCTGGTGTTGGCGCTGCACAAAGTTGAAATCACACAGAACTATAGGACCACACCGAAACATCTGGGGGAGAATGTACTTGTATTGCGGGTGGTAAAAATGTCGGTTTGAGGTTACCGCTGTTCCGTTTTTATTGTTCCTCTGGTGCAGTAGCATCCAGCCTATGTCGTACATTTTGCAGATTAACGGTGGGGCTTAATGTTTCGTGTTGCTCCTACACAGATTTTTCATTTATCCTGTTAGAAGCGTATATTAAATTTCATACGCTTGACTGGGTCGTACCAATTGGCTTCCTTAACTGAGTTTACTCAACTATTTCTTATCCGCGCCAAGGCCGTTTGTGCGCATTCTGTGACTAAGTTATACCCCATTTTCGATTCGCAGGATGAGCGGTTTTCTAACTTTAAAAATCATCTGTCTACCGCTAAATATTTTCGTCAGCCATCTCGGCGTCGAAAATTTCGACTGATATCAGCATCCGCTGTAGCTCAGGATTTTCTACCAAAGCAGCTATCTGTACGGAATGTTGGAAGTGTTGACAGCGATACTATGGGAATCGCGCTGGGTTAGCGACAGAACAGCATGCAGCGAAATAGAACGGTAGAGCGGTACTTACTTACATGGTCTGCAGCGTTACCAATATAATTATGATTTTCCACCAAGACAGTGTGTTAAGACAAATCAATCACCGTGACGTCGTGACCCCTGTTGGGTCCAAAATCACCACCTTCACAGAAGTACAGATTGAGCGTTCGAAATGTGACGTATCTGCAACACTAAGTTCCTTGGTCACTTCGAAACAGTGGTTTCTCGATAAACTGGAGGCGTTGGTTGTTTCAGGCTCTCTTCTAGAAAAGGCCAGGGCTGCAAGAAAGCCGCCTAAAATGGAGTTGAAAAGAGAGTTGATGTACCCACCAAAGAACGCAGCGAGCGTGGTTCTCGCGCGGGTATCCAGAAATTGGGTTCGGATTTCTTTTTTGCAGCAGTTGAACCACATTTTCTCTCAGTCGCTTCTCTGTACACCACAATCTGCGTCGATTTATCGTTATTTCTTAGCAGTGATTTGTTAATGGTGGCTTACCGTATTCTCATCCCGCATCATTGGTGCTCTGAGTGTCAAATTTCACATGCGGATAATGTCAACTGTTTCAGATCGACGTTTCGGTTGTTCCCGTTGTTATCGAGTTACCATATCGGTCTGTTACTGCAAGTTGACTGTAACATCATGCTTCCCACCATTCGGTGGTATCCAAGGTTTCACTGCTGAGTTCGTTTCTAACTATAATTCTGCAAAGCTCGCGACAGCCACTCCTTGCCGCTGGCTTTTACTTCCTAGAAGTAAAAGATCGCTCCCTCAAACACCTTCACAGAAGTACAGATTGAGCGTTCGAAATGTGACGTATCTGCAACACTAAGTTCCTTGGTCACTTCGAAACAGTGGTTTCTCGATAAACTGGAGGCGTTGGTTGTTTCAGGCTCTCTTCTAGAAAAGGCCAGGGCTGCAAGAAAGCCGCCTAAAATGGAGTTGAAAAGAGAGTTGATGTACCCACCAAAGAACGCAGCGAGCGTGGTTCTCGCGCGGGTATCCAGAAATTGGGTTCGGATTTCTTTTTTGCAGCAGTTGAACCACATTTTCTCTCAGTCGCTTCTCTGTACACCACAATCTGCGTCGATTTATCGTTATTTCTTAGCAGTGATTTGTTAATGGTGGCTTACCGTATTCTCATCCCGCATCATTGGTGCTCTGAGTGTCAAATTTCACATGCGGATAATGTCAACTGTTTCAGATCGACGTTTCGGTTGTTCCCGTTGTTATCGAGTTACCATATCGGTCTGTTACTGCAAGTTGACTGTAACATCATGCTTCCCACCATTCGGTGGTATCCAAGGTTTCACTGCTGAGTTCGTTTCTAACTATAATTCTGCAAAGCTCGCGACAGCCACTCCTTGCCGCTGGCTTTTACTTCCTAGAAGTAAAAGATCGCTCCCTCAAGACTGAACTATGTGATAAGATGAATCCATGTGAGATACACCACATAATCCTCAAAGGAGCGGCAGTTGGTCTGGTGAATTCTCTCGCAAACTGTTTAGCTAAACATTTCAGACCGGCATCCTGTATAACGCATGGAAAGACGCTGCGGTACACCAATGTTTTTAGGCAGGCGATGTACACCTTCCTGCTAGCTACAGGTCAATAAGCCCTACTGGCAGTCCATGCACCTCGGCGGAACGCTCGCTGTAACGCGCCGTTTTTGAACACTTTTCGTGAAATGGTCTTTCTTTTTCAACACGAAATTGCTTTCTTTCTAACCGACCACAAGTGACAAGTATATCATTCCTCATGGGTAGCCTGACGGGGAGTCAAAACGGTTGCTCAGGTTCAGACGCAATTGTCTCTGTATTTGCTAGTGCACCCGATCGTCTTCCATACTGATATTTCAGGCATAACCTAATGTGCTACTTTATTCAAATTGAGGTTCTTTGCTGAATCCCTCTTTTTCTTGATAACAGAACACTCAAACGTAACACTGAGTCACAACCCACATTTTCTGCCGCGAGTTCTGCAGATGTTTCTCCAGGTTCTGTGCTCGGCCTTCTTCCCTTTTTTATTTACATTGACGACCTTCTTGATGATATTCTCAACAGCGCTAACCTCTACGCAGACGACCTGAAAATCTTGAACACCGTCGATCCCGGTGCATTCTGGGGGTGACGTTGACGCGATTGAACAGTTGTCAAACTATTAAGCGTTCCACCCAAACTCGCAGCACGTGTTTCATAGAGCAGCCAGTATAGTGGGCATCACGAAGTTCGAGCTGGAGAAAGATATGTCTGCATTTCCTCTAATTTGTCGCTCGTTAATTCCCAAGAGATGGCCTCTAAGAGGTAGTTTGTAATCCCTGAAAGGATAAAACAAGCCTTTCTGTGGCTAAAAAAGAAGGTGTTTCAGATATTTCACGGGGTTTGTATAAAACCGCTGCCTGAGTGCGCGAAACCATTCGTTCATCCTGGCTTGCAGAAACACAATCTCGTTGGTGAGCGTGTTCAACATGTGGCTACCAAGCTGGTCACTGGCCTGTGGATGTGGCTTATGGGTAGGGACCTTACACTCTATTTATACTAACCTGAGTCTCGACGGCTCCGCAGCAAATTAATTTTTATACACGTTTCTGCATCTCAGGACGAGCAGTTCCTTGTGCTGGTGGTTGTCATCCTCCAAAATGTTCATGGTAGAAGGCTTTGCAGTCTTTTTCCCCGAACCCTCCGTGAACATCAGCTCTTTACTTACAGGGCTGTCAATCCTTGTGAGGCTCCTACCTCTGAAGCTTTGTGCTGCTCCTTCGGAGGTCGCTCAAATAAGTGGTTAGACGTCCATTCTACGAATACATTGTTATAATCGTGATCCTATGTTTTTGTGGCACCTGCTACAATCCCCAAGGCAGTGCTGCGTCCCGTTTTTTTAAGAATTCCTCCACGTTTCCATGGATGCCTGCTCGATACCGTATCCATGGAGCCGAATTGTATCGGGTGATTTTACTCCTTGACCTCAAACCCGTGTAGCAATCAACGAAATTGCTAAATCTTCATTCTCGATATACATCCTGCCATATAGTACCCCGCTAAAGCTATCCATTTGCATGTTGATCACCGACATGTTTCACTGCGACCGACGCACCACATGTGCAAGTTGCCTGCGATCGTAATAGAACAAAATATCAACAGGAATCACGGCAATTCTATTCTAGGCCCTTACTTCAACGGAATTATTTCAAGGGTGTATTAACTCGAACGGTCCTTTCCAAAAGTCAGGAATCCGTTCCGTGATCATTAGGCTGAGAATTGGAGGCCTATTTCGGCAGTTTGCAGACAACCTGGGATTATTTGTTTGTGGGTTTTGTCATCAAGTCTAATGTGAATGCAAGTTTTATTGACCAGGATATTCTGGCAGCCCCTTGCTTACCCGGTTGCTCCGTCGCCATTATCATAGCCATCGATGCTGCACAAGAATCTCGTTCAAATAATCAGTGAACTCGCAGGCCGTAGGTCGCCATAACTTTCCTCACGCGATCAACCACCCGATCAGATGCCTCGAGGAAGGCGCAAGACTCCCGTAAAGAAACTGCCCCAAAGGCTAGAAAAATATCAGTAGGATCCTCGGAGCCACCTCTGCACATGACACCTGCCCGGTAAAGCACGACAGAGAAGCAACTGCTTTCGTACCTGTAAGCACCGGGTCACAGTTTCAAAACGACAGGGTTTCTCGGTAGTATTCTCCTAACGGAGGTCACTACCGGAAAATTGTAGGGCTACCACTTTGTTTCCCGGTTTATGGGGCAATCGAGGGAAGTAAAAAGAAGGAAGGAAAAAGAACACGCGAAAATGAAGACGCAGGAGCAAAAAACCAAGTTAATCTGGAAGGCTGTGCAAAAAAACCTGTGATCCCATCACCACTCCCTTCGTACTTCCGCACAAGTTGTCAGCCAGCGGGCTGATCCTGACAGTGGCTCGTTCCCAGCACCATTCCCTTGTTTCTGAGTAGGATCTCCCGTTTCACGTGAGCACACTTCGGGTAGTCACTATCTGAAGGCCTTTTAAACTCAGGGACGACAAAAGCTGACCATCATTTTCCGCCCCACACCGTCTGCGCGTACACCGAGCGAACTCGAAATGAAAACTTCCTATCCCTCTTTCGGTTATCTCCGGTTTCATTCTGAGGTGACCCTATGATGAGACGACCTCAGGTTATGCTTAGCCCAGCTTTCCCAGCATTATGAACCAGCTGCCAGAATTCAAGCAGCTGGAATGTGATAGGCGCCTTTACGTTATCGCCGTTGCTCAAACGCGGTTTTTACCAGAAATTAATGATACTGAGATCGCCATTCGTGGTCCTTCAGTTTTCGTGCAGACTCAAATGGAGCACACATGCACTGTGACTGATTATCTCCGTTAATTATGTTTCCACCTCCCACACACAAGGTTAAGATAAAAGCTTGGTGTGACCGGGTTGTCTGATAATCTCCGTGTCACTAGGAGTTACTTGTCACTCACACTCGGGCTCTCGTTCCGATGATCATGCCCTTCCATCTGATCAATATACTCTATTTCACCCAATTTCACCACGTTTTCAACTCAATTTTTGTGAGTATTTCAAACGCACCGATGGAAATTTGGACAAGTCTGAGGCAGGTTTCTGGAGAAGACTATGTTACAAAACAATCCTTGCTAACACTGCAGAGAGCCTGTAATTAGCACACTTGAGCATCCTCGAGACACCCTTCAGGTTAATGGCTTTTTGGTGGCACTCACAAGCAATTACAAGAGTTATTATATAGATCAGGTGACAACCCCATCTCTGTTTGAACGAGGTAGTCATCCAGCCCTGGCCGCTGACCTTCGTTGTTACTGAATACGGACTATGACCGAAAGCAAACGAACAGGAGTTCTAATCGGACAGACAGTGGTAGTCTGAGGGGGTGCCTTCGGACTTCCGTGAGTCAAGCTGTGTAGCTTCTGATTTCCAACCGGTCAACTATACGGTTCCTGGAGAAACCAGTTTACCTGGATACTCCTCATACTCGCCATTAGCACGAGATTTTTGCGTACTTTTGTGCTTCAAACACAGATACCAGTGAGATAGCGTCTTTCTAGTAGATCTGAGGGCACCTATGCGTTCGCCAAAGTTCGTGGTCGACGCAAACTAGAAATCCGTCGTAATCATCTTGCAGCACAATCTAACTATTCAGACTGCCGCGAAAACGGAGTACATTTCCTTGGCGTAAAAGATATCTTTTGTCTCTCCTTGCGTCTGACAAACAACTAGAGTACTTCTATGGCGCACAAAGACGTCAAGATATTTTTGGACTATATAACACTCGCTAAAATACAGTGAAATCAACCATAGCTAGCTCACCGCGGCGAAAATTTCAGCAGTCTTTTCTTCCAACAGGACACTTGGAGAGTGATGTGTGGGCTTACCATCCAAAATGTAGCCAATTCAGTTCGATGAGCCCGAACGGTATTATTAATAATGGTGTTTTTCAACGCCTCTATGAGAAACGCGTTCAGATGAGCATGATCAATGCACACGCTGTAAAGGCAAACACATAAATGCACACTGTAATTAATAACTATAAAACAAGCCAAGTGTAAGAGTAATAAAAAACGGACATCAAGGGAGAAAAAGATTCTAGTTTATGAGGGAAAATTTGAGACAGATGCTACCAAAATGACAATTCTTAAAATCACCAAGATTCCATAAAAATGATGAACAGCTAAACCAATTTACACTTCACAGGGTAATCACCGGCATGTTGATCGAGATGATGCCAAAAGAAGTAATTTGAGGAGGGAAATCGTGAAGTGTTGAGAAATGTAACTATTTTTTGATGTGGACGGTTCAAAAATCGCATGGATGGGGAGAGAGAAAAGCAGCAAGTTTTTCGAATAAATGAACAGACTTCCTGTCGGGACTCCGTTTTTTTAATCAACGGAGTTTCGCAGTTTTCGTGGGTTGTTGAATCAATAAGGGATTTTGAGCACCCGGATGTTGTGGAATGTTTTCTTGCGTGGGACAGAGTTGTGGAATCGGGAATGAAAAATAAAATTAAGTGACAAACGGGAGAACATAGAGTGACTATGCCAACTATGAAGAGTGATGAAATGTGTGATTTCCTGGTAAAACCTTTTGTGCAACGTCGAAAGTTTTGTGTAAGTTATTTAAATGTGTAACAACTGTGAACAGTTGTCATTATGTACTTCGGAAAAAGACCGGCTAGCAGCCTTTCCTGGTAACTGATCACTGCCACATTTTGATGTCGATTAGTTGTACACGGCCGACATATAGGATGAAAGGAGTGTTCAACAGGTGGTCTATTAAGAGGGGGCGCAGCTCGAACTGCAACTCGAGGCTATTATGTATTCATATGAGAAAAGCAGGTTAAGTATTTCTCGAGCGGTTTCAGCGTGCAATTTTTTGCACAGTCATCAACAACCATAAGCAGCTGCTTATCATCATGTAGGAAGCAAGTGCGCACCAGGATGTTTGAGGTAGTACTAACCAGCGTGTGTTTACGGAAACTCGTGTGTTGACTGGAGTCGTGTTTCCTGCAGACAAACAGTTTTTAAACATAACCATGTACAACATCTATTCTACTGAGGTCATTAGTAAGCTTCGAAACCTGGATAAATAATCCTAATAGCCTTGATCAGTTCGAAAGGTACGTGACATAGCATCATGGGACATAGAGGGTCTTTGTCAGGTATAATTAGGTCCGTTTTCAAAGACACCGTCTTCAGACGGGCAAAGTTTGATAATACACACGACGTTTGCTATTGTCAGAAAAGTTTCTAAGCTTCGCTTCAGTTGATGCGCATTTCTGCTATCCCTAATTGAAAATATGAGTTTGCTCCATATGTAAGAATATTTTGCTATAAAAAAATTTACCGCAGTTTTTCGGTGAGTTGAAAGCTGCCAAAGTTCCCAAAGTTGTATTTTGAGCTATTTTGTAAACAAATCTCGTAGTTGGCGGCGAACTTATTGTCTTAAATCAGATAGTGCGTTGATGGAAGGTTCAGAATGAGTCGCCGTAGCCAAAGAACATAGAATGCATGCGTCTGACAACGTTCTCTTTTTCTCAGAAAAGGTGGATAACTCAGTAAAAGTTGCTTGGGTGAATGTTAGGGACTCCCCAAAGCTAGCCTATCAGGCTTCCGCAGGTGAATAAATATGAACGCGCGGCACTCAAACTGAGGTCGTATGCATAGTTGTCAGGGTGTAACTGGGCAATAAGGAGAAAGAGTGAGCACTATAATCTATCGTTCGTCCGATTTAGCTACCGAAGATGGTTACATGCTTCACAGGTGAATGAGTTTGGGTAACGTGTGCTCAGGTCACGCACTGTGTTAGCAGTTGATATGCTGTGACCGTCCAGCTTTATGAAGACTTCTGGTATATGGAGAATATCACTTAATCCGAGTGGTGCGGTGATTTGAAAGTTACCAACTATCAACTCTCCACCAGTAACTACATAGTAGAACCGTCAGGGTTTATGCTCAATACGCTATCCAGTGAAACCGGAGACGTGCTGTATGAAGCCTAGTACCCCCGATTGTGTGGAAAAATCGTGCACACAGAACTTCTGAAGTTTGCAAATGAGAAAGATGGTAAGTTAAAATCACCCATGAAGGATAACTGGGGAAATCCTAGGATGGTCAAAACCTTAAACCCAGATAATGAAGGTTCGTTTTTTGATTTATTGGAAGATGGAGAGCGTAAAAACTCACTTACCGGCAGTTGTGTGCCCGTCAAGGCGGCCTGCGTACCTTGCAATCGTGCTCAAGCTGCATTCTGATTGGTCTCGCCCTGAACGACCAATTGCCATTTGTCCTTAAACCCAAAAATGGTGCTACTGCCTGAAAGTGTGACAATATGGCATGTATTATTTCTGAGTAACGCGTTCTCTCTGCCGTTCTATAGCCTGCATGACTTAATGTTTGGTGCAACAAACGGGCACACGATACCAGCCAACGATCGGAGTGATTTTGACGAAGCTAACGCCAAACGGCTTTACGGATTAGAGCAAGAATTGAGTTGTTCTAAGGTAAAGCCTGGAAAGAGTGGTGTGAGCATTGAGGGTCGATCCATCACCTTCATCTTTGTTTTCGTTAGCGCGGACTAAAACCATGTTCTATAGGATGGGCTTAGGTTCCAATCAGAATGTGCTGGACCAGGACTCCGTTATTGCAAAAATCTGGAGCTTTGTTGAAGAAAAAAGTTGGCAAGCCCCTGGTGGTGCGTTCCCTAGATCGAGCGCATTTGTGTACGTGTATATCACACTATCTTCGGGCCGTGAATAGAGTGTTTCATTCAAAAGTCAACAGTGACAGAGGTGGCCGACTCCACAGGAGCCGAATATAGTGAGTCTGTTGAAGTAATTGTATCATTAAAGGACACTGAAAGGTGACTGGGGCTCGTGTGGTGACTGGCACTTAACAAATCCCTTTTCTTTCTTGGAGTGATGGGTTGAAACGGAGTTTTGCCAGGGATAAGATGTCAATAGCGGAACCGCTCTAGTATGTGCGATGGCATCTCTTGCGGGGGGACGTTAATTTTGAGCAGTCGTGATAGTCTCTCGCCCCATCTGAGCTTAAGCCACGGGATGCGTTAAATACGTTGCAATTAAACACTAGCAGGTTCAAATGCAACTGACAGGTTTTGCCATTGGATCCTGTCGTGTTTCTGGTCGATGTTAATAGGATAGAGGACACCGGTTCATAATACCGTAAAGACGATCGGTGGCTCCATATTATTTCCTGGACGGCCCTTGCTTCTGTCGTTCAGTCCATGGTGAATATGGATATACGGAGGAAGAAGAGTGGTTTAAAGATCTTTGTGCCGCTAGAAGAACATCCCGTGTCAAATTAAACGACGAAATCCTGAAAATTGTTAGCTGAAATTTGCCGATCCATTCCGAAACCAGCTTACCTGTTAACCTCGTGATAAGTTTGACACATGGAATCATGCCAACTTTGATACAAAGGCTCTCGATTATGCACGTCACGGAGCTTCAAGTGGCCGACGTCTTGTTCCAGGTAGTATATAACTGCAACGGCGTCCTTCCGAGAAGAGAAACATCACATTTTTGTGGCAGCCCTGTTGGTATACTAGAGAACTTTGCTGATCGGGCGCCAATATCAACGCAGTTATCCCTAATGTCAAGATAGGGTTTCTCAGGTTGGGACGTGGGGAGGAAATCTCAACCCTGTCACGTTCAGTTGCATTACGTTGGCGGGTATCTGGCAATGTCTTCGAAAAACTAGGTAAATCTCGCTGACTTCGCGCCGGAGGAAACTGGCGCGCATGATCATCTATCCGTGACAGCTTGGTTGCGTACCGTAGTGACTGGAGCCAGTGAAGCAGAAATTACTGCATCCAACCCCAGGGTGAAAGCCAGTTGAAGAACTAGGAACTTAGTCGAGAAAAACGAACGAACTGCGTTAAAGTTCGATACAGAAAATGAGTGAAGTTAAGGGCTGAACTCGACGGGGATGAACAGTGTTCAAGGAATGCCCAGGGGCATAGAGGAATAATTCAGTGTCCCAGGCGGAGTTGATGGAGCAAAATTCTGGAACTGAAATTCACTCCAACAATAGAATGTGTTTGGCTTGCTACAATCATCAACCGTTGAAGCAGGAACTGGCACTTACGAACACCAGAGATAAGTTAAAATAGTTGTCTCCATTTTTAGCAAGACGAACAAAAATATACACTGAAGTCCTCGCTGCAAATATGCTAGAAAAATACTAAAGGACCATGTGCCATAGAGCAAGGCTTCAGAACAGAGGCATAAGGTATACCGCTGAAGCCAGAAAGCAATGCGCACAACAGAAATGGTCTGATGACTCGTGAGACAAACAATCAAAACCGGTTATGGCAACGCACAAAGACATTAAATCGCGTGAAAAAAACGAACCAAGAATGCAAATGGAATAATCCACGAGAAGATATGCAACAACAAAAACTAGAGTTCTCTTTTCAGGCAAATGCGTCGCCGGACGGAGAAACTAGGACTCTAACGCTTTTTTTGCGGTTACCCGTTAAGAAAACCTCCTCCAACCCATAACTGGCTGCAGAGGTGTTCCGAAAATACTGTTCAGCATTCTACAGTGAGGATCCGTCAAACTGGCATCCCACACTCCGAAGGAGATCTCCCATCACCCACACACGACAGCCGACTTCCATCTCTCTTGGTTAAGATCAATCCCGATAATGCCATGAGACCAGACGCGATCCATCCCAGGATCCTCAAAGAAACGACCCCCGTATTAGCGGTGCCTCTCTTTGATCTGGTTAAACAGACACTTCGGTCTGGCACTCTCCAGGAGGCCTGAAAAGAGGCCAGTGTCACACCCATATTTGAGACAGACAATCGTCACTCTCCTGCGGGGTATCGGCCGATCAGCCCCACAGACATTCCTCGCAAGATAATGGGACGTTTGTTAAAACGCGCCGTCCTCAAGCGTTTCTTCTCAAATAACCTTTTATCTCCGACTCAGCAGGGCTTTCTTCCCTATTGGTCATGTATAACCAATATGTTAATCTTCATGGATAGCCTGACAGACGCCAAAGACAAAGGTCCTGTCTCAGATTTTATCCTCTTTGACTTTGCCAAAGCCGTTGACCGTGTCCCACACGGTCCTTCCACACATAAACTAGCAGCTTGTGGGATCTGAGGAGAGGCTCTCTGCTGAATCGCTACCCGTCTTTTCAACAGGACTTTAAGAGTAAACACCGATTCGGGCCTTCCTCGTTCCAGGTCTCCGCGGGAGTTCCTCAAGGATCCGTACTTGGTCCGGTGTTGTTTCTAATATACATCAACGACCTTCTCGAGCTGATTTCCAGCAACGCCCTACTTTATGCTGATGATTTAAAAACCTGGAATGCGTGTGATCACGGCGCATTGCAGATTGACCTTGACCGTATCAAGTGCTGGCCAGATGACTGGATTCCCCCTTTGAACGGCAGTATGTGTGCACATATGTCGCTCGGAGGAGACTCAGGGAACCTATTCGTGTTACACAGTGCACAAAGTGTAACAGATATAGGACCCATGGATCTGGCTGTCGTCTGGTTCACCCTTCTCTCATCACCATCAGAAAGGAAGCTGTGACTCTTGAGAAGATAAAAAGAGGCTTTCCCCACATGGACAGGCATACCGTCCAAATGCTTCGCGGAGTTTATATAAGACCATTGCTTGACTATTCTAATCGGGTCGTTTACATCGGTTTGAGGAAGGACACATCACTGAACGCGTCCAGCGAGCAGCCGCCATAATGCTCACTGGCTTGCGGCATTTCTCCTACAAATCCCGCCTCGGAATTCATTATTTCCATCCACTTCAGTTTCGAAGACTTCGCGGTGGTTTTATTCTCACACGCTTCCCCATGAGCACAGGACCTGTGCCGCAATTCTTTCCCGATTAGGCTGTAGCAGTCGGATGGATCATTACAAGTTGCTCTATACGTTTCTATCAAGCATCTTCCTTTGGCAACAGATCTTCTCTTATGGGTTTATCAACCACTCGAACGACACCCCACTGGAGGTTTTTAGCTGCTTTTCTAGGGTTGGTTTGAAAGTAATAGTGTATTCTCACCTGTATTATCAACCTTGGGATTTTTGATTTACCTTTTTTATATTATTACTTTATTCTGCTCTTGGTACTCTCTGTAACACCGAAGAGCATTGTTACACCCTATTTCCATCGACTGCCTTTCAGGTCAACACAACGCCACCAATTATTAAAACGAATTCGGGCCTCCGATATCGAATGCGTTTACAACTCACTGAAATCGCTGAAGAATTTGGAAGCGCTGCTAACAACCTCAGAATTAAGGCCGGTCCAATGGTGTGTAACCCCAAGAGAAAAGAACTGCTACCTAAGACATACCTCCTAACAAAGCTCAAAAATCCTCTTGTCGTGTCTTCACCGATTGTCATCATTCGCCTGAGTGAAGAAATATTCCACGGGATTTACTTTGAAGAGGATGTCGTGAAAATTGAACCACCGCGAAGTGGTCGAAATTTAGTTGGACATGGGTCGTGAATTTCAAATTGAGTCTCGAACGCTATGTTTCTCAGGCTCCCAACTAGCCTGATAGCTGCGCGCTGGACACACCCAACACCAAGTGTGTCTTTCTTCAGGCCGGTATACACGACCTGATTGGCATACTCGAGGAAACGTCTCATATAAACCCTTAAAAAACGTCCCAGACGCTGTCTTATATGCGGCGATTCCCTTTCTGGCGCTCATCCCATAGTGATACCTGAAGGATAAATTAGACGGCAACCAGAGGCGCCTACCTTTCTTCATGTTAGTTCACGCGGCATCTGCTATGCTGAAAGTATCGCTGCGCACAAAAGCATTGCCAGAATCTCTACCGAGTGACATGTGAGCACAATTATTGTCATTTAGCGGAAGACTCCAGTCGTCCGATCAGCGCTTAATTGCTTCAAGAACAATCTGAGATCAGTGACATTTCGACTCTTTAGATCGTTGGCATTTAGAAAGGCGTTGCTGAAAATATCCAGAAGGTCGTTATTGTGATCCATGAATCACGGAAGACCCAGCACTGACCCTTGGGGAACCCCCGCAGAAATTCAAGAAGGAGACGAAATACATGGCCCGGTTTTAACTTTAAAAGTTCTCTTGTCGAGAAAAGAAGCAGTCCAGCAAAGAACCTCCTTTGAAAACTATAAGCTTCTATGTTATTTCAAGAACAGAGCAAAATGTTAATTTCTCATTGGTTCAATGGGTTGTGAACAGACTTAGAAAGCTGGAGCTTTTGAGAGCCCCGTACCTCAACGCGTAGTCTCAATATCTTTAGCAATCGGCTGAAGCAACAAAACGGTTGCGTTATCCGAAATGGTTCAGTAGATTTTGATGAAAGCGGGCCTTGAAAATTGCTACGGAGTTGGCAGAAGAAACATGGTCTGGTGGAGCATTCCAATTCTCTCAAACGCGAAAAGGGAAAGAATTGTCTTCAGTCTAGTCTAGTGTGGTGAACTCTCAGTTTTAGGGGATGGTCGCTTATTGCCTCTGTTTGGTATCAGGCAGCACGGATGATTAGAGGACTTACTTATTGGAGAGGTTAATACCATGCAACATCTAAGCTCAAGATACTGTAATGGGTACAAGTCCAAAGAATTCAGCTTTCCCTCATACGGCCTAGTTTTCAGACTTTGGACATCCTCAGTGGTTTGGCGTCGCTCAGTTTCCGGTAGCAGCTGGTCCTTTTGAAGATATCGTGGCCGGATTGCAGCTTCATTCCTCAGATGCGGTCGAACGAAACTGTTATAAGGTAGCTGAAAACAACCAGGGTTGAACTGCCCGAAGTGTTCTCAGCATTCTTGTCTTTGTTTCAGCATTCACAGAGCTCGAGAGAGTGTGGGAAACAGTCCTTGATCCTTTTCAATGAGAATCGTCTGAAACAAGCACCTGTTGATGTGATATATGACAAACAGGGAACTGAGAACATGCGTAACTTCACATTAACCAGTAATGAACTCGAGGGGTTCACCCGAGACCAACTGAACTGGGCGCCGAAACCCTTCATTATGATGAGAGAATCATCGGTGGTGTTGACGTCCCACCAAATTTTCACATCGTCAATAAACTGCTGACAGGAGGTGCCTGAAGGGCGAAGGTCGTAGATAAATTTTAGAAAAATAGTGGGGGCGGGTCAAATACTGAACGTTGAGGTACTCCTGCGGGGCTAAGCCTACAGGTAGAAAATGTGCCATTAACGCGCACCACATACAAAAAGTTGGTAAGATACGACTCGGACCATTAAGTAAGATTGCCTCGTCTCTCATGATGGGCGAGCTTGCCGATCAAAACAGCATGGTTCACGCGGTAAATGTCTGGGCAAAGTGGGGAAATACGACGTTTACTGCATTGCCGTCGTCAACCGCTTCAGTCCAGTGATAGATGGCTATCAGTGGATTTGTGGTGTGCGAACAGCTCCTTGGAACTCCGTTGGTGCATTAAAAAAAGATTGACGAGAAATGAGGCGGTTACTAAGCATGTAGTATGCAGGTGCCTCCGAAATTTTCAGACGATTGAGAGAAGAGCAATTGGTCCCCAATAACTGAGACTGAGTGTGATGCTCGCGAGTTCCCATTCACTGTTTATCGTGCGTGAGAATCAAATCACCGCGAAGTCTTCGAAACTGAAGTGGATGGAAATAATGAATTCCGAGGCGGGATTTGTAGGAGAAATGCCGCAAGCCAGTGAGCATTATGGCGGCTGCTCGCTGGACGCGTTCAGTGATGTGTCCTTCCTCAAACCGATGTAAACGACCCGATTAGAATAGTCAAGCAATGGTCTTATATAAACTCCGCGAAGCATTTGGACGGTATGCCTGTCCATGTGGGGAAAGCCTCTTTTTATCTTCTCAAGAGTCACAGCTTCCTTTCTGATGGTGATGAGAGAAGGGTGAACCAGACGACAGCCAGATCCATGGGTCCTATATCTGTTACACTTTGTGCACTGTGTAACACGAATAGGTTCCCTGAGTCTCCTCCGAGCGACATATGTGCACACATACTGCCGTTCAAAGGGGGAATCCAGTCATCTGGCCAGCACTTGATACGGTCAAGGTCAATCTGCAATGCGCCGTGATCACACGCATTCCAGGTTTTTAAATCATCAGCATAAAGTAGGGCGTTGCTGGAAATCAGCTCGAGAAGGTCGTTGATGTATATTAGAAACAACACCGGACCAAGTACGGATCCTTGAGGAACTCCCGCGGAGACCTGGAACGAGGAAGGCCCGAATCGGTGTTTACTCTTAAAGTCCTGTTGAAAAGACGGGTAGCGATTCAGCAGAGAGCCTCTCCTCAGATCCCACAAGCTGCTAGTTTATGTGTGGAAGGACCGTGTGGGACACGGTCAACGGCTTTGGCAAAGTCAAAGAGGATAAAATCTGAGACAGGACCTTTGTCTTTGGCGTCTGTCAGGCTATCCATGAAGATTAACATATTGGTTATACATGACCAATAGGGAAGAAAGCCCTGCTGAGTCGGAGATAAAAGGTTATTTGAGAAGAAACGCTTGAGGACGGCGCGTTTTAACAAACGTCCCATTATCTTGCGAGGAATGTCTGTGGGGCTGATCGGCCGATACCCCGCAGGAGAGTGACGATTGTCTGTCTCAAATATGGGTGTGACACTGGCCTCTTTTCAGGCCTCC
>QNGE01004350.1:0-40055 GCA_008508345.1 Paragonimus westermani
TGCCCTACTTAGCCACTTTGTAGACATCCATATGCTGGTGCCATGCTGTTTTGTCAAGACCGGCGTGGACAGTTGGTTCAAAAATGCCGTCTGGAGTGAGGTGTATAGTCCTCCAGAAACCTGCTTCGCTTTGAAAAGCATAGTGCACAACCGGATTAAATATCGGGCTAAAATGAGATCTACCGGTAGACTGCGATCAAGATGACGATGTGTCGTTTTAAACCAAACAGCTACCGGTGGCGGGACATTTTCTGCACTGTACATGTGAACTATACGCAGCGTACAGAGGTTACCGGTACTAGTAGCTAGGATTGGCTACATCTTCTCTATTTACGCCTGTCGATGCGGTTTACAACGTTAGAAGATACCATTTGTACGTTCTGTGGAACGAGTGTTCAGTCTCCATTTTCAACGTCTTCTTTTTGCCATTACGTCTGGTTGAAGTGTACCTTGTGAATGGTGGCTAAATATGCCATGCACCAAATTATCCACTTCGTCGCATTCAACTATACGCGATCCAAATGTCCACTTTAGTGTGACAGTAATCCACGGTATATTTATTCGGGTTCTGTACCTCAGTCAAAGCTGATATATTCTACAAAGTATACGTATCTGCCGATTGCCGTTGGAAATACACTGTTCTACTGACAGTCAGACAGACATTATCGTCACGGAATCTGAGCAACCAAAATACAAATCATTGCCCCACTTAGGTACATCATATATATATATATACGTCGATAATAGGGAAGTAGAAAATGTACATATCGAAGTGGGTCACAGACAATCCTGATAGGAATCAGCTGTCTCCACTATTTCATTTATAAGGAATATATAAGGATCTGTACACCGATCTGTATATTCTTTTTATTACCCTTTTGAACTATCGTGTTTATATCTTCGTAGTGTCATGTTCACACTCAAGGCGACCGTGCAAAATAAAATTCCATCACTTATTCAGTGGAATAGTGGATATTGTTTTGAGCTTTCGTGTCCCATTCACTGTCTGAAACCAAGGGGGCAGTGATTCAATAGGTCCACCAAACAGTGCTTCTTAAGATATTTGGAATCACAAGGGGTTAGTCCTCGAAACAGAGATTCTGCTCACAACCTAGAACTTGTGTAGTAAGCGACCGAGCGTTAACACCGTTCTGTAGGAACTCATCAAAATTTTTATCACTACGGTGATCGATTACCCGTCTAAAAGTTAGAAGCCAACAAATTTGAACTGCAATTGACTGTACTGTGAATTTTCCCCAAAATTCCAGCGTAATTCATCAGGTTGTCTTATCAGAATATGTAGGACATAACAATGACTGATTTGATGCCAAAGGAGTGAAATCCACATACTGAACTTTACACGGTCTCAGAGAGATATTACTTCGAGAGTGTAGACGAGGACTTCCACAAATTGCACATATTCTGTTCTTATGCGTAGTGGAACTCTTTTAAACGCATCTTCTAACTGAAGTGAAGTCACTTTATAAACTGTCATACTCCCTTTGACACCGATAAGCGGAATTTCTCCCCAGTTAATATAGACCCCAACGTAAAAGTCAAATCAGTGACCAATGCTAGATGCTACAAGAAATTGACATTCCGAACTGGCACAATTGTGTTACCAACACAGCCAATAAGATAGAGGGTTAGTAGTTCAGTTTTGTCGTCAATTCTTGTATACAACTTTCCGGACGAATACTGCATTATGCTAGGTAGAGGAAAATGAAAGAATTATACATATAACTATGATCACACATTGGTTTCTATCGGGACCCGGTTGGAAACGTGGACATAGTTAGTAAGATCAGTGAGTGGAAGCATCTAGACGTTTAAAAGCGAGTAAAACGCACATGCATCAAAATGGCGATAAACAGTGACATTATTGCTCTGAAAAATATAAGACTGTCACCACCGTTAGATTATCATTTGAGGATACTAGTGAGAAATTTGAAATATTCATTCGGAAGAGTATAACAGATTGCCGGCAAGCAAAACACCCAGTCAGAGATGACAAATCTACAAAAAGAATAGCAGACTGTAGATAGTTGAAACGCTTTTAAACGTAAAACAATAGGAGCCTTCTAAAAAGACGATAGCGATATAACAAGACCACAACTTATTACAAAGTACAAAACTTCTTGACGATCTTATGGGTAAGTAGATCAAGTACTTTGTAACCGACGATTTGAGGGAACGAGCTGAATTCAAGCCTGATGCAAAGTTAGCCTCATTCTATCAAAAATGCCAAGAAACTGTGTAGATTTGTTGGACAGCAGAAAACACCATAAAATACTGAATACCAAGAGTAATTAAGCCTCTTACTATTCCATTCCTGCTTAAAAATCATCTGTTGATGATGCTGTCAGAGCCTTAATATATGTTACATGCTCGGCATACCCTAAATTCCTTCACAATTAAGGCTGTTTCTCAAGAGTTACGGTTTCGCTAAGTTATGTTGCACACAGTAAATCAGCACAGTCGTAAAAATACTTCGAGGAGAATGCAGAAAATTTATGTTTCAAACCAGGATTCTGTCTAACTTTCGGATGGTGTTTTAAAAATCCACTCAGTCTCAGCGATCTTTCTGAATAAGTAATCAAATGGAACGTTAAAACACGCTTTCAGCACCGATAGTGTACTGTATTGACCAGCTGGTTATTTCAAATGAATTGTGGTTGAGGGGCTCAAGTATCTGACTTTAAATGAGAACATACCAATTATTTGACCATCAGGGAATCAGCCTTCTACGTAAAACTCGTCAAACAACCGACTGAAGTGATAAGTGGTTTGGGGAATTACTCCCATTTTGTCATAGTAACGTGGTTAGGAAATAGAACAAAATCTCCTGGAGTGATCGCTGCCAGGTCTTGCTCGGAAAATGTGGTACCTAGTTCATCGCCTGATAAAATGTGTTCAGTGCTTAACGAGTAATGAATGTGTTTTGTTAGCCTTTCTCTTCTATAATACTATCCATTATTTACATATGTACCTTCTTGACTAACGATAGCACTGGAGAAAGTAAGTGGATTTCAGTTGGTCGTTAGTAGGACCAAGAGTGGACCCAGAGTGGAACTCGGAGGTGAACCGTCATGTTCCGAGTGTCGCTCAGATAAAAGACTATCAACCCTTAAAGTAAAACATCGGTCTTTAAGGTTCTCTGAGGGCCACAGAAGTAAAGAACCACCGATACCACATCGATGAATTTCCATACACAGAAACCTTTAGTTGATCCTGCTTCAAAGAAATTCTCATAGCTACCGTCTACCGGTTTACTTCCATCAGGCGCTTCGGTCCGGTATTCTCTGGCTTCAGTCAGGTTGGTTATGCACATGGGTACCTTTCGAAATCCATGTTGATAACCAGTCATTAACGCACTGTACGCTGTGTATGCTCTCAGTTGGTCATCAATAATACTCTCTAAAAATTTAACAACGGATCATTTTGTACCGAGAAGAGGATGTTCTCTGGATATTAGGGCAAGTGGCCCGCGAGAAACAGATTAAACATGATCATCTCCTTGAACACGGGGATCAATGTAAAGGTCTTCATGGTCTTCGTTAACTTGTCATAGTTCACAGAACAGCTAACTTTTCACTTTATGATCCCTCCCGCTTTCTTGCGTACCAGTATGGCACATTTTGTGGACGTAAATTAAGGCCGCATGTTTTTCATTAAATGCCCTTTTCAAACGTTTGCAGCATGACATACAGTGGACATTCCTAGTTGTGGCGATTCCAGGATTGTTTTTATCGGTAGTAATTGGTATGATTTCTTGGTAGCTAATACCCACCTTGGCATGCATTATTTTAAATAAATTAGCCACCTCTAGATTGAAAGCGCTAATCTTATCCTCAACGAGTGATCGTAGGACTGCAGGATGACTTTTAGTGAGCTCAGTTATGGTGTTGTGTAGAAGTCTCGGATTGGTGTTAAACCATTCACCAACTTCACTTAATGTTGACCTCTATCTTACTTCACGCCTAATGTTGCCTGATTGTGTGCATAGCAGTAATCGATAAACAGTTGTCTAATCTACTTCAGTTGATATGAGCACCGGGCGGAAATGAAAGCCTTTAATTCCCAACGTCTAATTAGATTTTGCCGATTATGTGTTTTCGACCGTTTTAGAGGGACGTACTTACTGGTAACCTCGGTTAACGTAACCGCGAGCCGGTGTTGATTCAATGAGACAGCTCCTTGCGTTTATCTGTGAACCAGCACAGTGCGCTTCTTGTTCAAAGTATCAGTTTCAGCGTCCATTTTAGTCTTTTTGGTGCACCATGCTCCTGCTAGTTGCCAATAAGCTGGTTGTACACATGGGCGCTCTAAGTTATCAGCTATTTAAATCATGTAATGCTTGGTAAGTGGTTGTCAAAAACGCTTTCTAACAACGCAGTTGCAGATCTATTTGACATGAACTCAAGTGCATTTGTCCAAAGAAGGGAACTTTGTTCCGTTGGGTCAAGTTACCGTCTGAATTCCGGGTCTTCTTGCTGCATGAAATCTCGTATAGATAATCCTAAAACAGAACAACAAACGCGTGTACCCATTTGCAGAGCTGACGTGTATTCACACACACTGGGTAACAGTACGTTGTCGTTCACCTTAGTGGCATGTCTCTCAGAGTGTGTGTGCATACTATTCCAGTAGTCGCTTCTAGTCCATCGTCTTCCTGGCGTTCAGAACTGTTTTTTAATTCCCGAAAATACGTGTTATACTGCTCACAAACGAAGCGGCCTACTATACAGCACCACGGTTGGCATAAAAAAGAAATTTCGATTTCAAACCTACACCTTTTGTTATCGTCTGAGCATTACCCGTTCGTAGGTTACCTGTCATTGTCTGTTACATGAACTTCTTAACGGATGTAGTTTTGCTTTCACCGTAAAGCCACACGCTTAGAATGTACGTTAGCTTCATAGTTTTTGCGGTCACTTTGACAAATTGTTAAATAAACCAGATATAGTGATATTATAGCGAATTGCTTCCAGATCTCTTGGACAATTTGAGATATATGTGTACGTAGAATTGTCGCTCTATACAATGCAATGATGAAAGAGGTTATTCTCTAGTTCACAGTCCGATACTTCTATTGCAGGTTACATTTACCGTACTGAAAGAACATATACTTTAGGCCGTATCATAATATTCTCACGTAAACAGGATAGACCACATTCTTGTTGGGTATTGTTTGCAATATAATGGGGGAACCAATGTATCAAATTCTGTGAATTCCATCGTCTAAAGTAAACTGGGAATTCGGCTAGTTAATTAACGACACACAGGGCCGTGGAAAGAGCTGAATATCATTATTCTCTTTGAAAAGCCGCAAAATATCTCTACCCTGATAGATTTGTTGTTGTGAACCGATATTGTTTAGTTAGGAAACCAACAAACGAGTTACGCGTCTCAACGGGACTACGAACAAAAACACTCATTTGCACACCACACTGATCTGAGGATGGTGCGGTCGCCTTGGACATCAAGTCTCAATTAACTCATGTGGCAAAAGCCATTCCATGTGATACTGCCCTCCAATGATCCGCCCCGTATCTCTCCCGTATCTATCTTGTGGCCATTTAGATTCATGCTGTCGCTTCGCTAGTGAATGGTGGTGGCGTGAGTAGTATACTGCGACCGTCTATACTCACTACGCTGTTACGCAGAGAATAGTCACCATACCAACTTAGTACTGATTTCAGTTGTCGGAAAAACTTGTGTACACCTTACTCTCTTTCGAATGAAACAGTCATTGAACAGATGAACCGCCACTGAAACTGTCACTAAAAAACTGGTTGCCTGCAGGAACCCTCGACCAGATTTTGCCTAGAAGACAAGTTGTGTATAATCAGTTAATACCTATATACTCGTCCACGTATTGTATTTGTAGACTACACGGCTGTCTTGGAGTGAACAGCGTCATCTTGCTGCGTTCAACACCAGAGTCACAGAACTAATCACTGTCGTAATCGCAACATATCTTTTTGAGAGTAGCTATTATGTAAACGCACCTGTGGCATTTCGGTTAGCCTACAGAGTTCTAGTCACATTATCTTATCACAAGAATTGTTCCTTGAGGCTATGCTACATTCCTTGCATTGAAGGGTACACATTCTTCTCTCATCCACACTTTCCGACTGTTAGATGTAAACAGACTCTCTGTGCACGATACGGAACCCAAATAGTGAGTCTGATTTTGATCCTCAAGATAGCTGATTTCATTTTTAGTTGTCACCTAACGTGTACTGACCTGACAGTTGTTGAGAACACTTTTTTTCGTGTTCCGTTTTCTCTAATAAAATAGTTTGCTGTCTGTTCTGACACAGCTGACAGCTTGATATTAGTTTTGAACCTCTTACATGACAGTTTTGAAACAGACAACACAGGTAGCGATCGGTTTTCATAGGGTGTTTATGAATGTGAACATAGGACAAATAATATTCAGGTTCAACTAAGCTCAATATATATGGTCTGCAATGAAGGTACTCTAAAATTATCTTCAAAAGATGTTAACAGTCAACAAATTTAGCTGTACATCTCACGGCCAAGAATTCGTCAGTAGCATCCAGTAAATAATAGGTTGCAAGGGAAAGAAGAGACACGCAAATGGCAGCAATATAGAGAGAAACATTAACAACATGCGCGTTCCCATGGGGGATGCAAGCAGTCAGTTAGTCACTTGCATCGTGTAGGTGAGCATTCAGGTGACAAAAATGTCAGCTGTGTTAAATCTTGCAACAGTGACGTTTATTGACAAAGTTGAGCATCGATCACAAATGCCCGCAGCTATCACATTCACATAAATTTCCCAGCTAGCCCCATTTCTAAAGACACACTGTACTCGAGTTTCACTCTTGTTGGAACCGGCGCTAGTGTATCTTCTTGCCAAACATTGCGGAAATCCTAATCTCGACTGTTGCAAGGATGTAAACCACTGGTGAGCTCTGTCAGGAGAAAAATTCTAGTAGAGCGATTCGTTTTAAAGGGGGCTAGCTGAAAATCCCACGTGAGCTATGAGGTTACGACCACTTGCTGGTGAAGTCAAATTTTTATCATTCGAAAATTCCCGACCACTAATCAGTAACGATGCTAGATACTGACTGAAACGCATCTCATAGTGCATTGTAAATTCCATACTGTTTGCTTCGAAACATTGATCATACGGCTGAATGAAACCTCTAATTTCCAATGTAATGAGACATCATAATTGCAGGGTTGTTGACTGAACTTAACAGGAGAGTTTGTGTGTTTTCTGTAGAAGCAGTCGGTTGACTTGGGAGTAATTTTAGGTCAGATAGGTCGGAAAATTGGGAAGTCATAATCTGATTATGCTCAGTGTGTGTTAACTGTCATGCTGTTCACAGGGGAAAGCGGACGGAAGTCATAATCCAGTTGTGGGGTAGGAATACTAATACTGGCCAATCAAACTCAGTGAATACGAAAACTGTGGTCAAACCGTAAGAGAGGATCAATCTATGGAAACCAAATTTTCAAGCGAACTGGCACTAATCGCATCTAGACTTAACTACAACTTGCTCGTAACGCTGTGTTATTCCCAATCTGTTTATCAATATACTTAACTGCACCCAAACAGTTCACAATAGTTCTGCGACTTTCCAACCCAATTTTGGACGCTGCATACACGTACGCTTTTCTGTTCAGCAAAACTGACGGCCTTATGAAAATGACCCCCAGCAGTCATTTTACTGCATTCTGCCCACACTCGTCCTATCGATGGCACTCCAGGGATTCGAAAAACGTGCACTTGTACGACCCAAGCCTGAGAAATGTAATTCGGATTAGAATGCCACTTTACGAGAAAATGTGTAAAACTTGAAGTTACTTTGACATACACTTTCGGTTCACATACTCAGCTAACATATGAAACGGTGAGCGAGTAGCAGAGCCAAACTTATATCCTGAATACTCTCACATCATCTCCCCGAATCTGCACACCTGATGTGAAAATAGACTGAACATATGCAATGCGCACATGATGTGGACACAGCAGTAGGACAAGTGATTTTTCAACAAACATGTTATGAATTTTCACAGGTTTCTTTGCGAACACTAGAATGTTGGTTCACACTGCCGAATCACTGAAACAAATTACTTTGTTCTATTAGCATTTGTCGAAAGCTCTGCTTATTATGTGTACCCAACCCAAGAGGCATAAATAGGTGGTTCATTTGTCTAACTTGACTCACATGAAGAAATCTAACGTGATTGACTTTCGTACCAGGAAAAACTGCTGCGTTGATATTACTGATAACACGCTCAACTTATGTGGTGTATGCTGTGCTGTGACGGGATAATCCGGAGTGATCTGCTTCAATATGGTCGACGTCAGTGCTGGCGTTCGTTATGAAACGGTTTCCAGGCATCCAGTCGACTCGATAGCAGTTTAGAATGGCCCTCACAAACGTGTCGACAGAACGACGTGGACTAATGGTTATATATGTTATATTATAGGGTAACATCGATCGATGCGTTGGATCTAGAGTGGGTTGAGTGGTGACCACGCAGTGCATGGGGATGTTTGGTGTGCTGCGTTACTTCCAGTTCGTGATCGAGAGATGTGTTGGTCAGCATCAATGCTGTCACCTCCCATAATTAATTAATTAATTAATTAATTAATTAATTAATTAATTAATTTGTCTCTGTTTCATTGTGATTTGTGTGAGCTCGTGTTGATTTTGTTGATAAGGCTTATGTGAGGTTAACATTGTGATTCCCATGGCTCATAGCACAGTAATGCACTTTGTTGGGGTCACAATCTCCGATTGTTTGAAAACTTTTTTCTGTTTATCGCAAGCGTTGTGATAACTGGGCATAAGCCATCTCTGGGTACAACTTTTTGGCTGTTCATCATCCGATCTCTTTTTAGACCTCCAACCTCATCCAATTTCCGTTTATCTGTACAAATCAGTCACAGCTGGTTTGAATGACCCTGTACATTTTTCATACGCGGATTCACGTTGTTTTCGAATAGTGATGATGCAATCGTCTTATGTTCCTTTGTAATGTGTACGTCGCAGGAAATCTTATTTATGTTTGTTCTGCTGATATCGTGTAGTGATTGTTTTCTCCAGTACTTGCCATGCACGTGATATTCCTGGTGGATAACCTGTGTGTGAGCACTATATTTAATGATAGATGAAATGTAGTCAAACTGACTTCATTAGCATCTTAGTATGACACTTTTTGCCATTCAATTAGTAATCGAACACTTGGTGCACATATGCACTCGTTGTGTCAATCCGAGTTTTCTGCACAGTGTGGTCATATGAAAAATTTTGAAGCGTTTTACAGCCTCCAAAATCGGAACTAACAATTTACTGCCTGTCGAAATGCGGCTGTTTCATGCCTCATTGCTGACGTTTAAACTATTCTGTAGTTTGGTTCGACCTTATTTACACGAGCAACTTAACCAGAAATGGTCAGCAATTGTCTCGGATCAGTTGTCAACGGTAGTCTTGAAGGAACTGGACGGAATGCACAATGCGGTAGTTCCTATTAGTATGCTGCCGTGTTTTATTTCACTCCCTCCTGAGGTGGAACATTTGAAAGTAAGATAACACAGCAATCCACATGTCCTACACAATAAAACAATGAATGTTCTGTAAGAAAGTAAACCCCGGGAAATGTGATGAAAATCTACTCGGTTCACAGCTTATCCAAGCCATGATAAAACAGAAGATCTGACAAGGGGCCAACCCAAATGTCGCGTTAAAGATACAGTATCAGGATTGGACGAACGGTCTCAACGTTTTACCTTCCTTTATTCGCCAATTTGTTTGTTTCGTATTGCACCAGTTTATGACTTTGCATGTGCTGATACGATCAACCAATGACAGACTGTGACCTCTTTGATACCGCTATACATCCATAAATTCGGTTTCTCATCTCATGGAGAGCAACTGCTTACTGCTGCCAGTACCAGGTCTTCTGCTTGTCAATTGCGTCGGAGGTTTCAATTTAAGTACGATTTCTAGGGCTATCCGAAGTCCCTAATTGCGAGTGTCACAGAAAACTCACACCTAAACAATCGGTTCGATGAGTGTGCTCGAATGCAAGACTCCCCATTCCACCTACAGAGCTGGAGTGTGTTCCAAAAGAGAAAGGGAACAACAAAAGTCTTAGCACCTGACCAGTGTTCGTCCGAAACACAACAGAACGATGTTTCCAAGATATGAAGTAAATGCGTACGATCTACGTTGTTCTGATTTACTTCAAATTCACAAATTTTGTCGCTCCAATTTTGAACACCTATGACTACAATAATTCTAATAACAAGTGGAGCAGTAGTAGGTGGAAACTCATTATTCCGAGTGATAAACTGACAAAATTGGACGAAAATTGATTGTGTCCATCAATTCATTGCGCAGCTTATGTTATAGATTATACCGTTGAGTTACACTGTGTGTTTAAGGCCGTTGATCAGACTTACAACTTCTATAGACCGGATTTATCAACGTCGTCCAGAGATCATAATGTTTGTAGTAGTAAAAAATACAACACAAACATCAGTAAAATTGTTCAAATGATGACTATTTTTGCCATATATCTATTCATCGGTCTGAAGTGATCAAGCATTGTTTCAACAGAAGTGAATGAGTTGCTTACCGATTCATTGTTGTTTGAGGACTGGTTGCCTACGTTTAGCTTCCGAAATTCTGAATTGACGGCTTCTTCGTTCAGGTAACCGTCCCTTACGGGTGATTGATTGAGCGGATAATGGTCAATCGATCGACTGACTGACATAATTGTAGTATCCACTGTAGAAATCTAGTCGATTGCCAAAATGGTATTTAGGGAGCTAAAGAACAGCATATCTGAAAATGAAAAGTGGTGAGGAGAAGTATCAGTGAATAGGTAAAACGTGTCACGTCATGTCATAAAAAAAGATTTAAGGGCCAAAGTGGTCCAATCATTTCGATCATCTATTGTTTAGTACAGTTTGGGAAAACTGCAGTCTGTCAGAAGGGGTGATAGCATACACGGCATAAAGGTTCAGAGACATTTAGCATCCGGTAGCCTATTCATGTCTAACTTGTTTTCTGTTCGCTACCAAACGATTAACCGACCAGTGTTGAATACCGCTAATTCAGCCAGCCAAAATTTCACGACTCAGTAAATTTTCATCGAGCCCGGACTCAGAGTTTGGTGGCGACCCAGTTGCCAAAAATCCGGATTCCGGCTAGATTAGAATCAGCAACACAACGGCATGCCCGGGCGCGTCAAACGCTATATCAGGTGAGCTACGAAACTATGCCGGACGCTCAATAATTTCATATTTGTGTTCTGTTACCTATCTAATCCACCGTCTTATGAGATCCATCAAATAACCCAGAAGACTGACTGCTCAAATATTTTCGAGTAATTGGCAGAACTCTTTTTTAAAACTGCCAGTTTTGTCATAACCATTGACGACATCATCGGGTAGCAGTTGATATAAATGAGGTTGAGATATTTTTATCTCTCAAGTAAAGACGATTTATTCATGCCCATTCTTAACTGCATGTTCTAAATTGATCGTTTTGTTATCAAGTGTGTGCACATCGTCAGTACCGTTCTCACACATCTATGCACCTCACTGGTAAGCCCAGGACAATCACCCGATCTGCTTGTCAATTAAGTGCTGGCCTGAATTGTCAGCCTAGGCAAGGGCACCAGTGACAGCAACTGGCATCAACCAAACTGCCAAGATCAGGTTGCAGAGCAAATGCAACACACGAGCATGTGGCTCACGTCGCTGGTTCGTTTCCGAGGGGTGTTCATAATTTTCGAAATTCGCTTTCAAGCAAACGATTAATCTGTTGATGATCGGCTGCCTGGTGAACGCCACTCACAGTTCGACCTCAACTTTAGCACTCACGTAAACGTCCTTACTCGTGTAGTCAAAATGCGCGAGCACTAGTCAAAGGTCATTCAAATTTGGGTTCATCAACAACGTCTGCCCAGGCGACAGTGTTATAAGTTAGAGTTATTACTGAGTCACAGGTGGTTGGAATGAACTCAGATTTGCCAAATTGAGCAGAGGAAACAGCATACGGCGCGACCCAGTTAAAAAAGCCTTGTCGATGGTAAACCTATGACATACGTGGGAAGGATGCCTGTAACTTCTACATTTCACGTACGAAGTGATCGATACTGTGAATGATGAACTCAGGATGACGGACGTTTGGTATCCACTCGTTTGTGAGCGTATAGTGCCAGTCACAGCTGACATTAACAAGCTGTAGTAACGTATAAGCAGTAAGCTGTGCTGAAACGCCTGATGAGACGCCTGCACCGTAATCAGCGGTCAATATATGTGACAAGCTGAAGGACATCCTGTTTCACACTCTCCAAATTCCGCCCGTCATTTCCGTATACACCCTGAATCAAAATTGTATGAACGCTCTACATTTTTGGCAACACCTCCCTTGTTAACAACTAGACTGCAATCATTTGTTGCAGAAAACGAGAAATCCAAAGGGACAGCAGTGAATTGAGTTTCGTTTGAAAAGCCTGTATGGAAAACTATTCAGGCACAGAAATAGAAAACAACTGCGACAGAATTACGTTATTATCCCAGGTTACTGTAGCAACCCCAATGCTAGCCAGTCACAAGGTCTCAGACTGGAATAGACGTAATCGCCCAGGCAACCATCCCGTTTCCGGACCCTTTAGTCGATGGTCTCAATGTGAACGATTGTCACGTGGCCAAACTGGAACTTCATATCACATCTGCACTCTCTAATTGAAGCCACGAGGAGGCGAACTGACCGAACTCACACGGGAGAGATCTTAGGGTTTGAACAAATTTAGCCGGACATGGGTTTTATCGACGCTGTCGCGCGCTAATTGGAATGATTATAGGGCTTCGAGTAGGCGAGACAAAGAGAGGGAGGGAAATCTTATCAAACGATTACAAATACAGTGAAACCTTCTCAATTAAGACACGCATGTAACAGAGTTGAAATGGTTATTTAACCTACATCTCTTCAAAAGAATTATGCTGTACATATTAAAGAAACTGCGTGGTTGAACTATAATAAAGGTGGGGAAACCATCCTGCTGAATCCGTTACAGGTATAGTAGAGCTTATTATGAACTGAAACTTGTGGACTCAGCAGAGATATTTCAACTATTTCATTGATAAAAAGATCTAATTTTCGTAGACCTGGTGTATGGGATTACTTTCTCATAATAAAGGAAGTGTCACTCACATGGGAAGTATTGACAACATTTAGAATGTATGAATTAGGCATACTAGTTACTAATCCAGATGATGACTCTTACGTTATGGCTTTAGAACTTCTATAAATAAGCGGAGGACGTTGGTTTTCCAGGAAGGGAAAGCTGTTGTTCGCACACAGGATAAATCGAGTGTATGATTTCTTCTCGGAGTTTGCGGCTTTTGATTGGTTAACCGGCAGATCTCAACTCAAACCGGCTGAAAGTTCTGGGGTTTGTTAATTTGCCAAATATAGAAACAATATCAAGCTGTGCAGTCTGACGTTTGGAAGTAACGGAGAAGAAACTTGAGGTTCAACTTGTGAAGTCTATCCAACTCAGGTGCCGAATTGCTGAGGCAAAATGACCAGGACAAACAGTTAGGTTTATCTTAAACGTGTATCGCATTATATACACATATATATACGTATATATAATATCCTGTAAAGGCTATACAAATAATTCAGCCCGCAGCAGAAACAGAACGTTGTTGACTTGTCAATAAGGGAAGTCATTTTTAACATGTGGGCGATGGTATTGAACATTCTGAGGTGTATACTTTTCGGCGATAATTTCAACAATTCTATGCATGAGGGGATGATGACCACGACTGTAGTTGGAGGTCAGTGGAGCCAAGTTCAACAAGATGGTCTTACACATATGAATTTCAAAGTTCCGGCGTCGATTTGGAAGTGAATGTGCAGTAATGATTAGCCTGGTTAGAGATTCCGTCCGTATGGAACCATTCTTGGGCGTTAGCCGCATTAGACAGCTGCGACATAGACTAATTAGACCGTGCCAGAGTTTCGTTCTGTAAATACTGTTAGACAGCGTAATGATTTCTTTGAACTAAAATGGTCATACGGCTATCAAACACAACGGTACAATGAAGCAGTATTGAGACGAAACATAACATCAAATACAATATCCATGTATATACGTTTATTCCTATCGATCAGTCACATTTTCTCGAACCCAACAGGTGAGTTATCGATTGTATGAGCAGGATCAAAAGAGGTGAAACGTTAAATTCAGGTTTTGGCCTGTTGACTTAGCTGAGCTATGAAAGAAATTCAAAACTGAGCCAAAGTATTCGGTTTTTAGTGAATTCTGATTCGCAAAATTTACAATCCACTCACCGTGTTTATTTCAGCCCCTTTGTCGACACATACTTGGTATCAAACAGCAATTCATCAAGACAGGACTTTCAACAAATAACTAAAAATCAACAATACGGTACTAGTAATGAATTCAGTTTTTCCTTGCATGCGGTAACTGTTTTCGGTTCTGGAAATTTCTCAAACAGGTTCTCACCCAGATTTTTTACTAAGACTAAAATTCCATAGTTTCAAAATTAACCTAGAACTAACAAGTCTAACACGTATGGTTCACAGTCACATACACATATTTCTTCATGTTTCGGTCAAGTAAAACAAACCAGACAATATTATCTGGATGTGTACGATTACAGAACACTTTGCCAACTGACACTGTTCCCCAACAAAGCGCTTTTATAAAATAACCAGTGCTTGTCGAAAACCATAAGAGTACTAAAAGATTGCACAAGGAACAGCTTTTTCAGCGACCTCTAACGTTCTAAGGTTGTAAATATCAACTGTATTTTGGAAAGTGATAGCCATGGAACAAAAGAGGGAGTTGTCACAGATTGCATTGAAAAAGCAAAATAATGTTCACCTGTAACCACTACTGACAGGAATATTGGCCTCAACTATTTGAATGGAAAATGACCGCCTTTAGAGCTAAAGAAGTACCGGGATAATCTGAGCTACATCTGGGAAAACTACACGAAAAATAGGTAGAGTTTACCAAACAACTTTTAGTGATCCTATAGCTTCCTGCATGCATAATCATTGGGGAGAGGAATATCTCGTTGGTTATGGTGTTATGTACATCCTTAGAATAGTTACTGGCAGAATAGGCTCTGTTAAAAATGCATCAGTACAATGTCTGGTCAAGAAACAACCTATTAAGCAAGAGCACATAACGATTTTTTAACCTGCGACTCCTTTAATACAAAATTGTTGCCGTCATTGTAAAACCAGTCGTCATTGGACTCGTTTGGGTCCTACGGGGAATCTGCGACCAAGAAAACTGGAGAAAGCCTACCCCAACAGTTAGACCATCTGAGCGGTTACACAGTGTTTTTTATACACACTGAGGGAGTGTTGGTAGGAAGTGTGTTATGTTTAACGAACTTTAAAGAAGTCTCGGTGGCAACAGCGTGAATATTCACAGAAAACTTGAATAGCCTTGTTAACTTTGGGACTTTTGGAACTGCTGAAATAAGATTCGCCTTTTTGTTCTGTATAATAATACCCGAGTTGCTCAAATTTGAGATAAGCCATCCAGCTGAAAGTTGTCAAAATTTTCTATCTATTGAATTAGCTAACTAATTCTATTCCAAAAATGAGTAAGCGATATTATCATCAAAGTTGCGACTCACTTCCAGAGCATAACTTAGCATTTCTAGGACAATCTCAGATCACATTAAGTTTAGTCTCCTCGATGTATTTTTCCGTAAACCTAACCGTACTCACCTTTTCATCCCGTGTCCCTGTAATTGGATTGGTTGAGCTCAACTCAACCAATCAGAGAAGAGGTGGATAGACGTATTGATCGCTGACTGAAACATTTTAACTGGGCAAATTTTACAGTTTTATTTCACACGCGTTGTCTCATACCTGATCGATTAAAGTGGGTTCGGCTTCAACGAAAAGATGGGGGTGAACCGGTAAAGAACGATAGATGTGTTGCTGTTGATTGCCGGTTATCCTCACATGAAATTCTTTCATATTGCATATCAGTAAATTAGCTACATTCAATACAACACATTTAGCTGGGTTCGTCAGGTGTGGTAGGCAGAACATCAGGGGAGCAAGGCATTTCAAGATAAGAAAAAGCAGTCAACTACAAAAACTACCTGAATGCAAAGTTGCCGTCACACGTGGGTGGCGTTCATTTCACACTAATCAAATCGCCAACAACAGATTAGTGATATGGCTTAGTCGTCTGCTCCAGTTTGATTCAACTCATGCGGCCTGAATACATGATATCAAACATTTGGGTTGTAAAAATGTTGTGGGAGAATTAGCACAGCGATATGACAGATGTAAACAGACCGAGAATACGTTCCGTGGGAGCTTCAGTGCTTTGATGCGGCTTTTTGAGAGTGTGATCAGTGGGAGTCGTGCGAAATCCACTAACTTCTGGCTGTCACTAAGTGATATTTAGCACCAACTGATTGTGCTCGACAAACTTTATGGACCGGTCTAAATGGATCAGTTGGGCTTGTTGGATGAGTTGCTTCCAACAGCGTTGCAGTGGATTTTGTCCTCCACTTAGGTACCTCGGCATTGTACGACTTATATAATACTCTACACCGTAACCAAAATGAACGGTAAACGCCGTAAGAGTGAATATGAGGGGAAGATACCTTTATTGGCTGAAGCAGGTCTTACTAATTGCTACTCTAGACACCTGAGACATGTTTTCAACAAAGCAATCGCAATTGAAATGCAGTGATGTGCAAACAGCTTTTCACCTGCGGTTTGCAACCATTACCACATAGAGTTTGTAAGCAAGCAATTACAACTATCCTGTTATATACCAATATTATCAAGAAGCGTATCAACCAGAAACTATTTCCCTCATCATTTTTTCAGTCGGGTATATTTCTATGGTTCTGTTCAACGTACTTCTAGTTGGCTATTCTTCTACTTTGAATGTGCAAACTATCAAAGTTAGTATAATGACCTGTGAGCATCAAAATCCGGCTTATTTTATATTTTACCACGCTACTCTTCAGATAAAAACGTGTACTTTCAGTCGATTCATGTTCTAAGATAAAGCGAAAAACTATACGGGTATGGTTGTAATGTACTATTCCTCTACGGGGGTTTTTCGGTCCGTCGGCTGTATACTCAATAAACAGCAAGCAGTTTTAGCTGGTCATCTAATAGTCGCATTCAGAGTTACTAATGTCATATAAGTAGGTTTTGTTGATTCAAACGGACTGACATTGATTAGCAACCTCGCTTGCTGCTACACTGTGCTGGCACCACTTAATCTACAAACAATACAGAATCAGACATTGACCAAGAAAAACCCATAGATGATAGTTAAAAAATGTTTCTAATGAAACATTATCACATTTCTGACACCATTACTGTCAGAAAGCAGAATTAGCTCAAAAGACTAATTTTCCGAAGTACTGCAAAGCTAAAAATTCATATCCCTTTCCTTCTGTGTTGAGACATGAAGTTATCGGAAGTCTAGCTTATCTAGCAGTTGAATCTCCTTCACATTGTTTATCAGTAGTGATAACAAGAGGTTGATATCAGAATCAATAATAGTTCCGAAATATACGGAAACTCGAGAGGCGTCTTTTGCTCTATGCTCATTATCCTGGATTCTGCATGTTGACTTTTGAGATATCAACTCGTCACTATGGTACCTAATTTATTCGCTTCTTTTATGCTGCCTTGTTTCGATGAATCAGGGAATGCTGCACATCCACAAGACGAGCAGGGTGTATACACGATTTTGGATTAACGACAGCCTTCTAGGCAAATAATGATGGTTGCACCTTTTAAACCCCAAAGCTGTCTTCATTTCAGTTGGTTGAAATATTTGCCGAATCTATTTAATTCGCAAGGGTGTCTTAGGGTAATATGTGGCGTTGTTAGGATGTTTGTCTCGCAAGTAGAATAGGAGTTTATAGATAACCGCCTGGGGGGTTCATCAACTCTAGTGTTATTCTCCACGTGTGTTAAAACTCTCCCTGCCCGCTTACATTTGCCTATGATCGGATTCCAGAAGAAACCCGAGAAATTACATAGACTTAGTACAAAGTTTCTTCTCGATACCAAACTAACTAGCAAGAGGTCTGTGAATCAACTCAGCCTGCTTGGTCTCTCTAGTAGGGACCGGAGTACTGCACCAAACAAGATGATTGGCTGGGCTGTACAATTCTTGAACAAATTAAAACACGTGAGGATAAAAGAAGACGAAGTAATGATTTCGTTTGATGTCACAGCACTCTTCACGTCCATTGACCTCACCCTAGCCAAAGAGACACTGCGGAAACTGTTAGAAGAAAATCCCCGACCGATTGATTCAGTGAAACCGGAGAGCATATGTTGTTCGTGTTGAAATTGAGTCCTTTTACAAATACATCTTGCTCGTCGCAGAGGCGGTCATGCAGAGATTAGAGAATATCGCGCTACCAAAGATCAAACCGAAACTCTGGGTACGATATGTTGACGAGACATTCGTAATCCTTAAACGCTCAATGATTGAAGACACATACAGACTGCTAAACAACATTTTCAGCGATATTAAATTTACGATGGAGATGGAAACCAACAACCAACTACCGTTCCTAGATGTACTAATCAACCGCAAACCTGATGGAACACTGGAGATCTCAGTTTATCGGAAAGAAACACACACGGACAAACTCCTTAGTTTTCACAGCAACCACCCAGTCTGCCATAAAAGAAGATGCATTCGAACTCTGTTCAAACGGGATGAAACACACTGCAGCACCACAGAGCTACGGAGATAGGAAGAAAATTACCTATACTGAGTATTTCTTCGTAACGGGTACCCACGAAATTTCATCAGACGGAGTCTATTACAAAAAACAGAGAGTCCAACACTGCTGAGTCACCAACAAAACGAACTGCACTACTATACATCAAAACCGTATCAGAAATGACCGTAAGACTACTGAGAACACACGGCATCACCCTAGCGCACAAGCCAACAGCAAAATTACGAAGGATACTATCAAAGCCAAAAGAACAATCCAAACCCGCCGACAGAAGTAACGTCATTTACAAAATCCAATGCAATGACTGTAGACAACACTACGTCGGCCAAACCGGACGGAAATTATCAACACGATTGCATGAACACGAAGTGGCCATCAAGAGGCACGATCAATTTTTCCTGATCTCCGCCCACGAGGACGAAACTGGACATGCCTTCAACGCGAACACCTCAGAACTCCTTACTCAAGCAAATACCAAACATGCAAGAGAATTTCTCGAAGCTTGGTACTAATCAACCGGTTCAATAAACAAACACATCGAACTAGACAAAATCTATGAACCAATGCGTATCAAGGATTTGAGGAGACGTAAACGTCATCAAGCCCAAATACCGGTAAGCCCAAACGACAGAGAGCAGCCGAACAGACTCTAGCCCAAGGACTCCAGGGGACAACCAATCGGACATAAGGTCAAAGCTCAATTGCGACAAAATCAGCCAATGGTGGGTCAGGCCAAACACGAGAGAAAGCGACCAACCAGAATTCAGACCAGTAGGTCAACCCACTCTGCTATATAAGAGCAGGCATCGATCAAACTTCACCAAACGCCACAAATTAAAAATTTTACGCTGAAACACTCACGCACTGATGGTGTCATCTCGCTTGGTGATGAACCGTTTGCAACCTAAACGCCAAGTTCGNCCGTAAGGTATGTAGCGGATGGGGCTCGGATACAGATACAACGATATGTAACTGTAGAGATCAACATGTAGACCGTTCCAAGGCCGAGAACTAGCGATCATGGATCGTGACAGTTTGTGTCGGGTTTGCTTGACTTCACCATATCCTTGGCACGATAGAACGTACTTCACTGTGTTTTGATTTCGTCCCTTTGCACTGAATGATGTGTGCTGATTCGCAGTCTTAACTCGTCTTTCAAACGTCGAGACGTTTGTCAACAGTCAAGTGTTATCAGTCGTTGACCATGGTGACCAAAACAATGGGCCGTTAGAACCGAGAGATTTGGTTTGAAAGATATTGATAGCCCTGCGACAGCAAGCATAATTGTGGTAACAGCAGTATGTTGGAGCGGTTCGCTAGTCTGACTCGTTTAGAAGCCTCATTTTGAATCATCCTTCTGGGTTAGACTTTCAGTTTGAGTTTCCGTGAAATGTTTCAGATTGCAGACTTCTGTTCCATAACCGACAATATAACGTAAACGGGATACACGACGACCATGCTCACTTTTCCCATTTGGTAATAGCAGACCAAACTGAAATGTGCGTGAACATCTTAATTTCCTTGCACACATTTATTAATGGAGTTTCCACAGTGTTATGGCAGATAAGAACAAAGTGTGTCGAGTTAACTATGTATAATTTTCTTTAAAAACTCTTGAAACCGGATATTAACGTCAATGGCAGGTTACATTAATTGAATTTTCACCACTGTTCACTTTGGAATCACTGAAGATATCGATAACCTGCTAATTTGTTAAATTTTCCTTGGAGTTTTTGGAGTCGATTTTCATGTGAACAATGTAAAAAAAATGACCTTTGCCGTTTCATTTATGCTTCTGTTTGTTGAACAGGAAAGTAGTTTACCTAAGCCTCTTGTTAGTTCCAAAAATACTTGCAATGAAATGAAATATTCATTAAACTGCGCTTTTAAATGCTGTTAGTTGTGAGCTAATACTTAAATGTACATTTGGATGGTTTTGAATTACGTTATTGACCATGTCGCTTGATTGACTGTCAACGCAAATACTGTACGAACAGGGTTGTTTGACATTCCTAAAGAAAGGATGTATTCATACAATCCTTTGAAATCAATGGGTTTCGTATGGAACCCCGGGGTATTCATGGAGTTAAACTCCCATATAACAATGAGAGTGGGTTTGTGAATAAAATTTCATAATCACATATTTCTTTTGTAATCGTGATAACCAGTTGAATCCAATGGACTCGGTCATCTAAATTCCGGGAATGACAACAAAAATAATGATCTTGAGAAGATGTCATAAATAAACAGTGTCTAACTGCAAAATACACGAAGACTAGCAGGCACACCATAGAAAAGTGTTTCCATTTTCTCTCACTATTTCAGAGACCTACGCTCTCCATTGTTGTGAGAAAAGCGTTAGAAAGGTGCACCAGAAGCGCGGGTCTCTAAAACTTACATCAAGCGATCCGGATTCAGTTTCAAGGGAAGTTCGAAAAGATTTCGACTAAACTTTAATTATAGTGGTCTGGACTATGTGCATTCAGAGACAAAATTTATTACTGTGTTCTCAAAGAACGTGTTAAAAGCTGAGCATTTTGTTTAAGGTTTACAGAAAGTCATGGTGTGTACAGACTAATGTACACCATATTACAGGCTACATCAACATTTAGTCATACTAAAGTTTTGGTTAGCAAAAGTCACTGCATTCAACAAGTAAAGTCCAGAAGGATGATGATGATTGACGTTGTGTGCACCAGTTTGAGGCAATAACGGAAGTGCACACAAATCTGGCGGATAATCAGGAAATTTCAAAACATCTTAATCCAAATTGGCCCTAATGAACATAAACACTGTGCGGCATATGGTGATAATTAGGGTGTTTCATGGGTTAGTAGCACCAATGTTTTAGGAAAATGAACATTTTGCCTCTAAGGCTTCAGGTATTACGAGTAATCTTTGACAAGGCAAATTATCAGCCAATTTTGTCCAGTGACGTACCACTGAAAAATGTTAGCAGAAAACTGGCTGGATCACCGATTAGTTCTGTGCTGTCTTAGATGGTCCGCTATAGGACATTCGTCAACCCGCTGCGCTGTCATTTGTGTGTGCTCGTGCAACAGCCGACGCAAACCTTGGTTTGAGGCCGACTGCTCGTGTTATCGATCAATTGTTCTCTAATAGTGATAAACCTAGAATTGAAGTGTCAGCCGCATCGGGTTTAGTCGCGTGACAATTAGTTTGTGTCCAGGCCTACGACAGGCGACGCGACAACTCCAATATGGACAATGTGATGGCGCATATCCAGTTCTCAAAACTCAGTATGTCTATGTGACCAGATAATGTTGCGTCAACCCATCAAAGCAGAAAGCCGTATGGTAGCCGGAAGTGACCGTGCGATTTTGTCATGATTAATTTTCACCTTTTTGAGTCCAAGTCGTTTTCTATAAGGCCGTAGCTTCCTGATGGTATTTGCACATATGTGACTATGGTTACTTGTTAGTTCTTGGCAGAATCGGATTACTGCAGGTCTTTACGAATAATTTGGCAACCAAAACCACGCCGAGACTGAAATTCTTGATCACCAGATAAGAGACAATACATTATCCACTAGGCCAACCTCGTTTCCCCAGCAATGTGGATTCACCTAGGACTAACTCTGTGCCCAGCACGAAGTCCTTTTTATTACCATGGTGGATTTTCATTTGTTTGTTTTTATACCGCCTACCTTAATTCTTCGCTCAATTGCTTTTTAAGGTGCCAAGTGCTAACGGTTGATTTCCGTACACAGATTTCTTTTGGTTGCAACGTGTTTTTGTTCATAGGTAACTCGCTACGTACAGAGCCAGTTTGATCCAAGTACGCCCTTAAATATTCTGTCTTGTTCTGTCTGAATTGAGAGATTTACCGCTATTCTGTTGAAATGCGTATAACTGTGGATCGATATAGATTGTATGGTACCGGATGTCGATTTGCTAATACGGAAGATACTATCAAGCGATGGATACGCCATATTCGATTGCGTCCTATTTGCTGCATCCGTTGTCAGAAGCATTATTTCGGTAACTTTGCTTACTGTGCTCATATCATTTGTTCGATATTTGTTTTACGGAGCAATGCACTAACTTTGCAAAATATGAGAGACTCAGCGGCCACGAATGTATAACACATATACAAGGTTACCACAGATTTTCTCCAAAAAATCAGACCTCTGAACATACACGCCACAGATTAGAAGCAGCAAACAGCAGATAAGAAAATTAACCGGTTCATAATGTTTAGTTCTTGGTATTATTTTAATGGTGGTTTATGTTCTTTGGAAAAATATCTCTACTCACAGCGTGTCTTGATTCCCGACCCCCATACCCTACGAGTACACCGTCGTTGTGCAATGGTTCCGATTTCGGAACGACTTCACTGAACGGCTTCCTCCGGTCGTTCGGCCGACGCGTATGCGAACGTGTTCTGCTACAAAGCCAGTTTCCACAAAAAGCAGACCTCTAGCAAAACTCACTTTGTATACGTACGTTTTGGCACCAACTGTTCAATACCCGATTTAGACTGTTTGCGCCCCAGCAAGGCAGTTTGATGTGAAACTCACCTGTGATCTATCGTACGAGACAGCCTGTTACCCGTGGTTAATGGTACGTCATGTTGGAAAGCAAATTCCGGGTACGAAGGTGATGAAATAGATGGCAATGAAAACAGCCTTAACGGGTCCAACCAGTTCGCTGACGACCACAGCTGTGGATGTATTCCAATTGTTAAGTGATTGTCTATCACCGAGTTTCTTACTAACGCACACCACTTCTTTTTAAGACCATGTTAGGCAGCCTTCATCTATCCACGTCAACTTTCTTCTCGTCACCTAATATCAGACTCCTAGAGGGATGCCCATGGAATAAGAGAATCCGTTCACCTCAAACAAAACCGGCTTTGTTAGTGATTGGAGGAAATTAACCTGCTCAATCATAGGTGTTCATTTTGGGACACAAGTTCACAGGTCTCTGGATGGCTCCTATCGAAATGACCACGACAAACGTGCTTATTTTATTTCCAAAGACCCAGCTGCTATACTACGCCATTCGGTATGATCTTCATATTGACGGTCGTCTTCTGTTATCGTTATTCAGTCCTCGAGGGTGGGCTCCTTGGGTAACCACGAGTACTTGATTTTGGCTTTGGAGGTGAGTTACCAAACTCCTAAGGCCTCAGGTTCATATGCTTGAAACCTCAAATGGTCCTATTTCAAACCAACATGCTGTTGTACTTTCTGTCATGGTGGAAGTAGAGACGATCTCGTGTAACCGACCGTGTCGCTGTGCTGTGGCGAAAATTGATCATGCACCCTCATTACCGATTACCAGAGCCGATTCAACATGCTGCCGCATGTGCTCACCCGACTGAAATCGAACTGCACCGTATGGCCCGGAACAGTGGACCAACAAGCACGCCTTCTAGCACAACATTCCTCTGAAACCACAGCTAGACTAGCTGGTTGTTGGTAGGGTGGGCGAGTACACGCATTTCCATTAAATTTGCTCGGCCCCATCATTCCAGACTATTGGTCAACACGGTTCAAAATTGGTAACAGCTGGCTGTTCACGCACACGTTTCAGTGCTGGAGAGGCAACGCTGGAACAGGGAACCAGCATGTATCAGTGAACTCAAATAGATGAAGTAAAAATACATTTCTCTAACGCATTGTGTTGTCAAGATGATTTTTTTCGCCAAACGGAATGATAAAATGAACGAAACGGATTTACAAATTCTTGAAAGAGCGATCAAAATGCAACAATTATTCTATGGAATTTGCTGTTTTCCGCGTTTATCGTGTCATTCTGGGCTTCTGACGTGACGTATTTTAACCATGCTGTGAAAACAGTGCGTTTCTCTTGACATATCTAAGCTTTTTGGCCTCGTTATCGAGCCATGTCGTTCCACTTCCTGTCAGCATGTCTGATTTGACCATTTTATTCGTGCCGTTATCGAAATCTGCGTGAATAGCTCGTTCAAGAATGTTGCCCAGACCTAGGTGCTTTGTTTTCTGAAAACCTGTTTCGTCCTTGAGAGCAGTACATACAGGATGCAGAGACCGTTTAGTTTGTGTCAACATGAAACATTCGCACCATACGGGTTTTAGTCAGGTGATTACGAACTAGGATAGCATGTTGATGCACTTGGGTACTTGTTGAACTGAGTGAGATGGGGTTAGGGGTGCAACACGCTTCTTACAACGCCTATACGACTGTAGAGGCTATAAGTGTGACTGCATCTAATGAAGGTTCAGAGTGGATAAATTCACCACATTGAATGCCGGACTTCTGGGCTTTGAGGTAACCAATTCTCCGTGTGTGTGTGTCTAACTGTGATTTGAATTACGCTGGGTGCTGGATTTGTCAGTTTGTTTGGTAGGTTTGTGGTCTTATGTCTGACATGATGCGGAACGTTCAGTCCGTTGAAGCATGGTCAGTTTACCTCTAAAAAATCAGCACAAAATAGCCCCTCATTTTGTTCTCTCGTATGCCCAGTAAACAAACACAATGAATTAAGTGCCACGTCTGCACACAAAATGTGTCCCTTTTTTCATAACCACAGTTGCTTACCTATTAAAACTTTCTCGCTCGGTATTGACTAACATGCTCTCATCTTCAACTATACACGACTGTTTCAATGAGCTCAGTCTCTGTTGACAGGTGACCATTTGCGAACTGGTTTCTAATTGCTCCACTTTGATCGATTTTTCTACCATACAATTGGAGAATCGAGTTAATTCACACTGAAGGTGATCTTGTCAACAGAACCGGTGACGATTTCTTTTACTTCGACTGTCAGTTCTGACGAGTGTTTGGATTTGGGACATAGTCTCATTAGTCTGACCGTCTAAATAAGTGTTATTGGGATTGTTGATCACTCGTTACTGAATGGATTATTCCAAATCGCCAGCACTGATTCAACATTGAGTAAAATTCCTCAGTTCTGGTGGCTGCAGAGCAACCTCAGACAACTTGGTCCACATGAGCTTATCATACTAGAACCAGATTACAGAGCTTGAACCGGATAGCATTGCTGGAGCACAAGTCAGAGGACATTATGCCCGTAATCTTACAACTGAACAAGGTATTGAACTGTTTGTTACTTATGCGGCCTACGGCGAAAGTGTCTGAAGACACTAATAATCTTTATGCAACGCACATAAATGCGGTTGATAAAAAATGTGTTACAACGGGCGGTGTGATGACTTGCAAAAAAGCGACTGATCAGACACATCAACAGGTAGCTGTTGTGCTACTGATGTTCTGCGACATTTAAATAATAGCCCCCAAAATATAGTCTCTTAACCAGCTCAAAAGTACAACACTTCGAAGTCTGCTGTACACAGCATACTCAAAAGATTCTACTACCGACCGCACTGGGAGGCCCGACTACAGAAGCGTCCAGTGTCGGATGTAAACAAATGTGAGTCAGGTTGCACATGGTACTTACCAAAAATGGATATAGACTAGACAGTATTCACTGATGAAACAATATTCTGTCTGAATCATTCGATCAGAAACCACATTGTTGGTACATCCATCAGGGGATACAATATAATTTGTAACGTGTTCCATCATCACGCCCGAGGAGTTGTTTTTAAAGCAAAACCATGGACAACATATTTAACATTTCTCGTGAATTTGATTTTTGAGATTAATGCGTTATTCTTTTGTTGTTTGTGTGAAGAGATTAATCATCCGTCAGCAGGACGATATGTCTCCAACTATAATTCTGATGTTTCCTCAGCTCCTCGTGGAGTAGGGAATCTGAGAAACCATATTGCGGATCACTGTCTCACTCAGACACATACCGTTGCAGTTCATGCGTAACAGAATACTACACAGGAGATGGTTCACTGCAAGACGCATTATCCACAAACATGTACTAACAAAAATTGAAGTCTAAAAATTGTCGTTGAGAATGGAAATCGAGTAGATGAGATTCAGGCTAGATAAGCCATATCCCTTATGAGTGGTGAGGGATCGGTTGGTTAGTTTGCAAGAAAAACAGTACAACAAAGGTTGGCCGATATAGGTTTGGTTGACCCAATATGACTATGTGTCAACCGATAGGTTAAAACGAACAAGTCACGAGAGAAACCTATTACTGGATGTACACCATCTATCCGCTTCATTTCGCTAAAAGTTTCTGACATGTATACTCTGAACAATCGAATCGACCACTAGTTTTAATCAATTCTAGGTTATTTCGCATTGTCCTCTTTGTCATACAACTGTCTTTGTTAAACACGCTACACACTTCATACATGTGCAGGCTGGCTTTGAACACTGTCTCAGAAACATACGATTCTCTCACCTTTTTCTTGTGTAAATCTGTAAGCCAAAGCCAATATCACGGTCAAACCAACGTGTCACGCAGTTATTTGTTCGTCTTCTAGTGTTCATCGTCCCCGTGATCAATAATGAATACTAGTTATACATTATGCCATCACTTCTCATTTACTGTTACATGCAAACTTCTTCAGATTACTCAAACGCTCATCATCTGTGAACCAATCCGGTGTTGGCATGTTGCTCAGCGTTTTCGTAAAGTTAAGTCAATAGTACGTTTGTGCGCCAGAGAGGTTAATTTCAAGCCCCTAACACAGCAACTGAAGGTCGCTGGTTCGAATCCAGCCGAAACGCTGACTTTTCACAGTTGGGTCTCATTTGAAATTAAATCTGCCACACAAATCCTATGCTCAACAGTGGTGTTGGTGGATTCCAGCGTGAACTGTTTGAGAAATCGTGCCGGGGCAGTCGATTCTCTGAATCACTTAGTGGATTCCATATGAAGGAGTGGTAACAGTCCAAATGTGAAATTTCCAAGATCCTCGTGTGGCTCTGTAGCTCAGCTGATGGAGCGTTTATCGCGTTCAAAAATGCTGTCTCTTGCTGGTTCGAATCCAGCGGAAGCCCTGAGTTTTCACATATGGGTCTCATCTAAAATCATAGATCTGCCACGCTACTTATTAATAATACAACTGAAGGTCAGTTAACTAAGTGTGCTTGAGTCTCAAAGTAATGGTAGCAATCATGGACCAACTGAGGCAGCTAACGAAGGCACACCGTATCAAGTGACTTGTTGAATCAGTTTCCTGCTTGCGGCCCGAGTCTAAAAACTATTGTGTACAGTCTAATAGTAGCCTTTACTGTCGTTCGTTAACAGCCACTTCTTGCGTTTTGCGAATCGTCTTAGGAAGTGTTGATGAAACCTGTGAATGTATTGAATTGAGAAAGAACTATGGAGAACAATCGTTCGTCACATTGGTACTTCAAACAATTACATGAAAATCATACTTTGTGACATCTAACGACTCGTTGGGCGTTACAATATGGGAGGACGACTTCACAATTCGTCATGGAGCAAGGGAAGAGAACTATGTGCCCGATTTGCTTTCCCGAACGCAACACCTGGATGAGGTCCACAAGGACGTGACCAGAGTTAACAGTATCGAACTGGAGAGTGACCCTGGAAAGTTACAAGCAGCACAAAGGATGGATACGACGATCTGGGTGGTGAGTGACCGACTGTTGTCGGGAGGACAACCACCGGAAAACGAAGTGAATCCGGAATCGAAAGCTTTCAGAATGCAATGGTCCGATTTGCGGCTGAATAGTGCCGGAATTGTGATGCGCCAATTGCGGGAGGGAATAAACGTCCCGGTCATACCGGCGGAGTTGAGGGAGGCAATTGTGAAAGAATGTCATCAGTTGGCTTATACAGGTTGTCATCGAACCTACGAAATGCTGGAGCAAAGGGCATACTGGCCGGGAATGACAAATGATGTTAACAATCATGTGTGGCCGTGTCGACAATGTCAGTTACTGAAGAGCATTAACCATCCCAGTGAGTACCTCACGCAACAAATTCCGGTCAATGAAATTGGGGGACTGTGGTCGGTTGATGTGATGGGCCCCTTTCCAGTAACGACGTCCGGAAATCAATACATCGTATTCATAACCGAGTACTTCACAAGGTGGATCGAAGCAGCCGCCATACCCGATCAGCGCGCAAGCACGGTGTGCAGGGCTGTGATGGAGCACATCATAGCGGCTCACGGAATACCGCGAAGCATATTGACTGATCAAGGCCCCTGCTTAGAAAGTGAGGAGTTTCGGAACTGTTTGGAGCGTTTGGGAATCAAGAAAATACGCACAACTCCATACCATCCTCAATCAAACGGATTGACAGAAAGGAACAATCGCACAATCAAAGAATGGTTGGCTGAGAAAGGGGGAAGCTGGGAAGAAACGTTACCGTTGATTCTGTTGGCCCACCGCTGTTCGCCGCAAGGGACAACGAAAAAGTCGCCANGAGGCCGGCACGCAGATCGTCAAGAGAACGAACAGAACCTGAGCGGCTCTTGTTGCAGCTGGAGCAATCTTTGTCGGAGGAGAAGTGTAGTGAGGACAGACGGTCGCACCATACTACTCACACCACCACTGTTAAGTAGTGAGGCAACAGCGTCGACTTCAACATAGATATGGCCGCGGGACAAATACGGGAAGGACCATTGGAGGGCACCATCTCATGGAACTGAGCATCGACGTCGATAGTGACCGGGACGTCCTGAGACTAGTATCGTGTGCAAACGCGTGTTTTTGTTCGTAGTCCGGTTGAAGCGCATAACCCGTGTATTGGTTTTCCGAATAAATAATCTCTGTGCCATCCACGTTCCTGGTTCACAACACTGCCAAAGGGAATTTTTCATGCAGTCTATGGGTAAGTTCTAGTATTATTGTTCACATGTTCTCCGTTAATTCGACTGAATCGAAAAACCATTTTATTAACAGTGAAAACCCACTCACAACTGATGGCGGTCTTCTTACAAGTTAGGTTTCGGATGGGTGATTTCAAGACAACGCCATCGTGAACTCAGTCGTAAATTGTGTTTGTGCCAGGAATGTATATTGTCTAGGCTCAATACCTGATAGTCTAGAGACGTTAATGTTGACATTCCACAGAAACAGAGATGTGAAAGATTTCACCGATAGCTTGACGAACCTGGAAAGGCGTTGGAGAAATTACGTGTCCAAAAACTAAAAGTTACCCAGCAATTTTTAATAAAGGATAATGGTGAACTGCCAATTGCAAGTTCTGTCATGAGTCTGAAGAAAGCAACAGGATACTGAATCCACTGAAGAAAGAATAATGGTGTGCAAACTAAATTAGCTTATGATTACCATTGCTGTTTTATGGTTATCAATGTGCAAAAGTGAGAGGTGGTGGCACCAGCGCAACCGAGAAAGATTATAGCACCGTTGCGACAGTCGAGAACGTTTGACAGGGGGAGTCATTCAGTGCAAATCAGAATGAAGAACCAAGCTATAAACACTGTTCGCATCATGTTAAACAGGTGACATACCCCCGTATCTGTTACCAGTCGTACACTGGTATTTTTAATGAGTTGGTCCACACAAGCCATGGGCACCCTTTCAGCGTTCTGAACGCTAAGGATGGCTACCAGTTTCAGTGTTACAATTCATTAGTACCGCTCGGCAGTACGCATTAACTTTGATGTTAACAAATGAAACTGTACTGTCATTGCAGTAAAAGTAACCAGCGTAAGAGATTACGTCCTGACATGTAGAGGTATTACAGCGAGGGGACTTGTAACGTGGTATTCTGGCAGACAGATTCACAGTTACCTATCAAAACGGAGGCCCGCTATTGCACTTCGGCTCTTAAACACAACAGGGATGACACTGCCATGTTTCATGGAGGGTAAGGAGACAATAGTAGTGGAATTGACCCGGTTTCAACATGTGGACCACAAAATGCATCCCTATGCCCGGGTCACTCGGCAATAGCTTCCATGTTCGAGAGAGGGACAGAAGGTGCTTGCGAAATCCATAAGGGGGTAGGTTGACCCCAGGCATAATTAGGAAGCTGGCCCCATCATACTTCGTCGACGTACTGCTGTTTGGGAGAGGGGGGCAGACATTAAAGAACACGCAAAATAACAGAGAGACAACAGACAAAGCAACGCATATTCGTCCCAGACGAGGATCGATCAAATTTTCCCTTTTCACTAAATTTCAGAGCAGCGTTATACGCACCGTCAGTCAGCAACTGCTGTCTTACTCGACTATAAATGTGTTCAATTCAGTCAGTTGATCAACACTTCTGGAGTCGCTCCATTGCAGAAATGTACCGAACAAGTATGTGAACATAGTATCGGGGCTTTATGCACATGCTTGAGGTTAGGTTTCACTCTAAACCGTCTTTAGGTTCAGCACAAAGACCGGTGTACGTCAAGACTGTCCAGTTTCGCCTCAAAATGCTTCAGTAAGACTGTTGTGATTATGTATACTGAATGTTAGATAGTGAGATTATAGAAATTTTTGACCGCTTTATGTGCTCGGGAATTCCCATCAGCAGCGGCAATGGTGTAAGAAGGGAAACAAAAGCTCGTATCCACATGACGAGGGTGATGTTTGCTAACGCAGGAGGATTCTGGCGACAGAGGCATCTCTCCAAGGCTTAGGTGTCACGTACATAAGGCGATATTGAGAGCTGTGTTGCTTTAAGGCCGCTTACAATGGAAGACTAACCGTCCTCAGTTGGGTGACCATCGATCGCCCGCATCAAGTGGTAGCAACGGATAGGCGATTAGTAACAACCGAAGGGGACGCGACATGTAGACACAAGTTCTTCGAGTTAACGAAAATGGACGAGTTTGGGGGTGCTACGTGCGGCTGTTAGTTGCATTCATGCTTAAACCGACGACCAACGTTCTGCACAGACGATGAAGCACAGAAGGAGATACCGGGCAATCAGTCCGTAGTGAAAACACGGTGTTTTCACATTCTACAACGTTAAGAATAACATATTTCTAACCATGGATTCGTAGTTCGTAGAGAGATGACGGGAGTGCGATTTTGTATAGATTTCTCCATTTTACTCTTCTGAGAGAGAGAGAGGGAAACGAGTCCGTGACACGTACTTATCCGCCAATAAGCGGTTATGCTTGAGCTAAAAGGTCTTGGTTCGACATTTAAATTCGAAGTTAGGCCTCCCAACCTATGGATAAAACTGTTTTAATATTCCAGATGTGCATTCGTTTTTTGTAAAGGCAACAGCTGGCTGGATATGCACCCTCTTGAGTGAGAATTAAATGTTTACTGAGTTGGTGGAACATATACCGATTTTGAGATGATTGAAAGTCTAGGACGGTGTTCAATTTCATTCCTAAGTCCTTTCCAACAATGCAAATTAGACGCTACACGTTAGCTCGTTGACCAAAGCAAACCAGTGTTGCACACCTGTTCTCGGATAGGCCTAATTTCTATTCTCGTATTCAGGAAAAATAAGCGTGTTGACCACATTACCCTGACTTCAAATTAGACACGACCGGAAGACCACGACTAAACGTACATTAACAAACCGTTCTTGTACTTAACTCTTGGCATTCGTAACCCCAGACGATCGTTCTCTGTCACATATCAACACAAGTCTTCAACAACGGAGGACAAATCTTTAGCTGATAAGTTGCCTTCCTCAGCACGAATGCTCATATGTTCATTTCTGTAACGGCGTTTGTAAAATTCAGTCCCTCCAATGAACACAAATTCTAGTGGAGTCCTACAAAGATTGTCAGCGGACATTGTGCTAACAGCTGCATTCATGTAAGCCAGGTACAATACCATTATTTCTTAACACAAAGATCATACGGGAAGTGAGTAATTTCCTGTCAGGACTGCAACTGCAACAGTCAAACAATTGATAACTGCAGGTCAACATAACAAAGCAAGTGCGGAACTTCAATCAATACGAACAATCTACTCAGCAAATTCAGACAGTATACTGATTACGAGAGCTCATCACTTAGACTAGTGTGTCATCAATGTAGCTAATCTGATAGTACACCAAGGCGACGAGTAGAGTTCGAACAATAAATAAGTAAATAAAGTAGGCATGAATCAATACAGACCGGCTTCACTCCGAATCAGGCCTATGTATTTCACAGGAAGTTCTAACCACCTGATTCCTAATAAACTTCCATCCAACATCAAAAGGATACTCAGCAAATTTCAGTTTGCCACCGTGCGGATGAACATTGTGATTTCTGAAAAAGTTAAGTCGGTCCACATGCAAATGGCATTTCAAGATGGTTGGTGCACTGCTAAGTCATAGTAGCAGTTCGTCGATTAAACTGGCCAGACGCCATCTTCCAATCACTTTCACGTTCATAAAGTGTACTGTTTATGAATAATACAATCCCAATGATCAACAGCGGTGGATCCTAGCACGAACTGTTTAGGTGTTCAATCTGCTGGATCACTTGATGGACTCCATGTGATACAGCGGATTAGGCGGAAAACTGAGTCCAACTGTGAAATTCCTCAGTTCCAGGTGTGGCCTCGTAGCTTATCCACTTGCCGTGTACGGGCATGTTGTTTCTATCGCTGGCTTGAATGCAGTCGAAGTCCAAATTTCTTCGCGATTGTCTATTCGAAAAAATCCCGCAAAAGTCACACGCACTAGTTACAACACTAATAATCATGTGCAGTTGAAACTCGACAATAGTTTAGGTTCGCGTCAAATGGAGCAACCAGAGATCACCATTAAGCTACCCAAAACCCAAGCAGCCTCAAAATACACAAAAACACATTACACTGTAAATGAAGATTAACAAAATAGAAAGGACGACCCACGAAAATGCAAACACACAATTTGTGACGTGTGTCGGGGAAAACTTAAAAGCTCGTCCCACAGGCGAGACATGCTCCGACAACCTTCCTCCTTGCCTGCTCGTACTAACTTGTGCGAGGACCATTGTGAAAGGCTCACTCTGCAGAAAGCCCGGGGAATTTGTATGATACAATCCGAAGAAAATCTACGGATTAATGGAAGCTGATAATGCTCAGGTCTACCTGAATCGGTGTTCGACGGTTTCGAGAGGAAGACAAGTGGGAAGATTGTGTCAGTTGCAACAACATAAAAGATGACACGCAAGGTGGAGGATAATCAGCAGAACAAAAACGACAATTACTCATCACACATGTAACAATCACATTGCAACAAACAGCAGAAAACAGCTGGTTAAAATCAACAGTGAGAGGCCCAGAGTATCTTCGTTGTGTCACAGTGATTCTGATGATCAAGTGTTGGTGTTCCGAATGTGTGGATCAAGTCCGCGTTTGAATTTAACTTCCAGTGATACATCTACAAATGACTCCAGTTGGTTGATCCAGATTAGACACACTCGGACTTCACGACGGCTCTCTGCAAGTCGAACGGCGCACTTGGTGTTGTAGCTCTGCCGAGTTACCCGAGATCATTAGTTCCACTAAGCGCGACCGTTTTCTTTAAAGGACGTTGAGGTTGATGGAGGATTCTATGTATTAAAATCAAACCTCCTCTGATACGTCGGTAGCGCAGCCTACTTGAGTGTGGTAGAGAACGTAAGGTCGTAACCTTTATCGTAGCTCAGCGTTACACCTTCTCAACAAGACTACTGTCTTTCATGAATTAAAGACGACCAGTCTGAGCATTCAAGCGGAACTAGGGGTGCACGAGTGGATCGAACATAATGGTGAAACAGTCTGAGTCTATATAGGGTTTGCTTTTCCTTCATGGTTGTGTGGCAGTTAAGCATTAGTGTGAACCACTGATGTATTGCTGTCTATGATGATGATGATAAGTTGACCTTCTTGATCATTGACGTACTGCTATGCGACCGGGTAGCATCATTTGAAAGGATCGTGCCCATTTCGCACTCGTGTGCACTGGTATCGAATTGTCTGCCTCTCAGAAAGTAATCCGTGCTGCTTGAAAGACGGAATTAAATCACCTTAACTTTAGGAGTGTTAAACACATGGCAGGTGTCTATGACCCAGCGGTGTAATACATTTAAATCATGTTGTGGCCTTTCACTTTCCGTTACACTGTCTATTTTTAGTGGTATACGCATATAATTACAATGGGAAACTGATAAGCGATGGTGATGTTCAGTTCACTTGAGGATGTTCTGTGTAAAACGGTCGTCTCGTTACAAAGCGTCTAGTGTCGGTATTCCTGAGTATAGCGTAAGAATTGTCTTGTGGCATTATGCGTTCTACTTGCCCGTATTGTATGAGAGAACGGTAGTAATACAAAGAGTTGGTTCAGTAGACCATCACGTTGTGAATCAGAAAGTTATGTTGATGAGGAAGTAACACCGATAGGGGATCTGATGGCAACAGATACTTCATGTGTGAAAAACAGCCTTATCCAAGAAAATATCTGCCCATGACGAATTAACCTGCGGGTTCGTTTTCGAATAAAGAAGGTCATGCTGTCAAATGCTTTTCTTTTTACAGAAAGCAGGACTTAACATAGCTACTGTTGATAAGATCACGCGAGCCCGTGAGACGATCAACTGATTACTGTACAAGGCATAAAGTTGCGTTAACGTTAGAAAACCTAATGGCAATGCGAAAACAGCCAACACCGAAGAACGCCAAACTGAGAGAACGGAGAGCACAAGTTAATATTGGGGGACATAAAACTCACTGCGATCACAGGTAGAGAGACCAACATATCACAGCCAGAAATTGCTGTTCGATGAGACGGTGAGTATAAAATAAGGTTGGCAATAGTAAAAGCAGTAGTATAAAACTGAATCCGAAACAGATAACTGTGGAGTGCATCGGACGATGATCTACGATCACACTACAAACGAAATAAGGAGACGGTTCGTCGTGTGTCGATCACGTGGTTGACATTATGTCGCAGCTGCCGACTGGTACGATAGGCAATCCAAACGGACAACGATAAGGCACAGAGATCAGAGATGATAAGCATAAAGAACACAGAAGACCATCCAAACGGTACCAACAGTCCGGTAAGAAATGGCCCCAACGCAGCACCTACAAAATGCGTACAAAGGCAAAAGATAAGTGAGCGATCAACAGCAACGTAACGATGAATTTACTCACGAATATGCGAATATGTGAAATGAAGGGAGATGACCTGAAAGCAAACAAATAATTAAACGTCGGGAAATGCCCATAACACCAGAAGTAACGATGTGACGAACGACTGCTCTGGACAATTTTTTCTCAACTCAATACAATTACACAGGTTTTGTCAATACTTCACAATACAAACTGCAAAAAAACAAGAAATGATTGTTAACGAGTAACAATAAAGGCTGTGACTAGGCTCTACAGAATAACTGGTTAGACTTCGGCCGGACGTTGATTGAACGTTACGTCACACGGACAGGGTCAAATATTTGTGCGATAAGACTGGATGTGACTGATTTGTGGGCACGGAAGTTGAAAGGGCTGAACAAATTTCTTTTCAGAGCACAAGTTGGGGTTGCGTAATCTGACAGCAGTCGCTTAGGCGGTTGCCAGAATGCGCTAACGGACTGTTTTCGGTTGTGTTCGCAACTCTGAGCATGTGCAGTAACGTCCAGTCAAGATCCGGCCCGAGTTTAACCAACTACTGCGTGCAGTCTAATAGTAGCCTTTACTGTCGTTCGTTAACAGTCACTTCTTGTGTTTTGCAGTTCGCCTTAGAAAGTGTTGATGAAACCTATGTGAATGTATTGAATTGAGAAAGAACTATGGAAAACAATCGTTCGTCACATTCGTACTTCAAACACTTACATGAAAATCACATTTTGTGACGTCTAACGACAACAGCACTACTTGGGCTCAGTGACCATGTGCACTCAGCCTGAAATCTGCCGCTGAACCCACAGAGGTACAAAGCCCAGGAATACAAGTGTACGATACAGACAATTATTATACGGCCGAAAAAAGTATGGCATTAACAACAACGAGCAAATATGGGAGGCCGCCAGCAAACGACTCACAAGGGCACGGCAAAGGACTGAATGACAAACGATGGGTCATTGGGGAACAAAGCTAACCAAATCCGTTAAAAGGCAACAGTGAAACAGGGGTATTGCACAAACAGCGCAAACATAAAATCTAAGACGAGACAAGTTGTTGAAAAGACGGCACAATCCCTCAAAGCCAATCTTCAGTGAGGGAAACAAAGTTAGAAATAAACCTGGCGAATTGTAACACAAACAGCAGAAACTACATCAGTTCACAGACTGAAGCAAAAAGGAGTGGCAAACGTGTCACAATAAGAGGAAAACAGATCAAATGTGTGAAGGGAAGAAGGAAACAAATGTGAAAGGATAATCAAAACAACGTTACACCGATTCACACAGAAACCCGCAACGCGAGCGCCATTGACATCTGCCCGTCATCACATCAAGCACCATCCTCAAACAAACAAAGGTGCGCAGTCTCCTCCAGATCCAAACCAGCGAGAAAAGAACGCCCCACTGAAGCAACGTTCAAAATGAGTGCCTTCACATCCCCGAACCCAATTCACGCGTTGACCACCAGGCTGCTGCTTCCAGCCTAACCCACCACTCGAAAACTAGGCATGGGGTGGCAGACGGTCAGTTGGCACTCGGAAGACGTGACAAAGCCAACGAAGCCTGTGAAACGACACCGAAATGCACAACGGTCGACAGAACTCCCCCGTCCAGAAAACGCGTCGGTGAACGTCCGCATTACTGTCACCATGTTCCCATAACACACCGCTAATGCTTCGCAGGCATCGATGATCAAAAACGGATCCGCCATGAACATCCTACGCGCGCCAATGGACATGCTTTCGGAGACAAGCAACAGGTGGCGTAAATTGACAAACACCATTCGAGCCCTCGCTGTGCAATCTGTGGTCTTACCAGACATTCCACCGGCACCCATACAAATCTCAAGTTGGATAAACTTGTCGATCACTCCCAACCACCCACCACCAAGGCTGAGAGCAGCATCAGCAGAAGCAGTCATGTCAACATTGCAACAGCACTGCACTACGTAGGCACAAGGGTCATATCAAACTGAAGAACTGAAGCTTTGCATCTGTGTAAAATGCTCTCACCTCCCTATGCGTCCTCAAACATTATGGGGAATGTCGTCTGCATACTCTAGTTCTCGAAGTCTACCACCTGGGAGGAATTCCACAACACACTCGCAGTCTGTCAGGACACACTCTAGGATCACGTCTACTGTTAACATAAATAGGAAGAGGGAGGCTGGACATCCTTGTTGCACGACACCTCAGACAGTAAAGGTCAACGATATGCTACCATAAGCCCGAAATATGCCCAAAGTCCGACAGCAAATTGCTCTCTCGATGTTCACATACTTCTCGGACAAACAATTCATCGATAGACAGTCACAAAGTATGGTTCAATCAACCGAATCGAAAGTCCCTCTGATGTTCAAAAAGACAATCATTGTTGGCCTGCTCTATGAATGACGGAGTTCACGCATCTGGCGAAGTGTAAAGGTGTGACCAATGCAGCCACGGCCAAGACAATACCTAGCCTACTCCTAAAAAATGACATAGGCGGGTTTCACTTACTCCACGAAGTACATGAGCTGCGAACAACTTTGACGCAGTAGAAATCACGATGAGCTCCCGGTGACTTGCACACGAAGTATGTGAATCCTTTGTGAGAATAGAAACCATACTAACCAAACTCCAGTCATTTCCAACGACTTCAGATGTAGATTTTCTGAAACAGCCCTCCAAGTAAGAATGGACCTCCAACAACAAAAAGGGTGGGAAGCAGATCGTCTGGGCATGGTGCCTTGTGACTTTTCAGAAAACTGACCTCAAGTGAGACTTGACTTCTCTTCCCGAGGGCAGACAAACGTCAACAGACCGATGACCACAGTCAGAACCCGAAGGCGTAGTCAATCGTGCGCGTGCCCATTTGAACTGCTGTTAAAAGTGCTCAGATCAGATCAGATCAACCCAGCGCTCTAGGCGTCGTTGCAGATCATCAACACGTCCATTATCGGCTTCGCAGATTATCTCGCTCACACCTGGATTCCTGCGAACAATTGCTCGGATGAGATCGAAAGGCTTCAGAGAGTTCCCAGGAACGATAGCCTGTTCCATCTCGGTAGCGTGTCCTCTACATCAGACCTCGCCATCTTCTCGAAGTTAGTACCGGAGCTCCAGGCGAGTAGCCTTGCGAGCCGAGTTGTACTCAATACTGCATCGAATACTCAGACGAGTGTCCACAGGTTCCAGTGATCGCATGGAGACCCTGCGGTAGACAGCTGAACCAACAGTAGTACCATACGAGGCAGAACCACATTTGAGCACTGCACACAGCACACGTGCCCAGTGTTTCTTCAATGTCGTCTGGTGTGTCGGAACCTAGACTAGAGGCGATCGCATACTGGTAAGCGTACAGCGCTCGTGTCACTGTTAGTTTGGATACGGCAGTTTGTGGTTCACGGCGAAATGGCCTCCCAACAAAACGAACAACAAAGCCAACTTGGCGCATAACCGTACATGATTGAAGTCCACACAGGCGCCCCAAAATGGCCGGCAATCATGGAAACAGCCACGCCACCGATAACTGACGACCACGTGGTCAACCTCTGTCGACGATTGACTCGGCAATACAGGTCACCAGCTGATGCACTGACCCTTAGAAAGTCGAAAATCAGTACTTGTCACAAACAAACCGTAATCAACACACAGCTGATGCAACAAACGTTCACCATTGTATCTTCAACGAGTAGTGTAAGAGTGTGGACCAACTAAATCACAATCGTCAACACTAAGTCTGCCTACTTGGGCGTCCAAGTCTCCATCCCGAAACCGTGTCCTAGCATGACAACATATACCGATGGCGACGGTCTCCAAAGTACACACATGAGCCGCCTGCTGATCTAATCGCATAAGTCTTCGAACAGTAAAGGTGAAAAGCTTGAATGGTGTTCAGGCAGGGGGGCCGCAAGTAGGGGTCTGTGTTCTTCAGCCAAAGCAACCGTGATGTTTGACACACTGTCGTTCCGGCTGACTTCTGTCGTGAACGTCAAATGAGGCAAGCCTCTGGTGTGTATCTGAAAATGAGATAAGGGGGCACCAAGTACAGAGTTGTGTGAAAAATGAAGGGGGAGGGAGAAAAAGTTGGTTAATGTGGCAAACCGTGGCATGGGAGCAAAGCCGAGCGCCGACACCTCGGCCAAATAGTTCCAACGGAAAGGCGTGGCAAAATCCACCATTAGCACACGTTCACACGTTCATAAATTATCAGGGCACAATACGCCTCAGTTGTCCGGGCCGAAGAAGGTGGTTGACCTGAGAGGCCCCACCCAGAGCCCATGTGTTAAGACGAACGTAACTCACAATACAGCGAGGCGAAGCACGGAACCTGCGGTCCATTGGGGGCCGGGGACCAGTAGTGGTTCGCTTCATACGCCCTTCGAATGGGGTTCATCCACCCCGTTCATCC